>BPLR01005983.1:0-51666 GCA_021605095.1 Caerostris extrusa | reverse complement strand
GTTCATTATTGTTGATGAGATTGATAAAGAGAATTTACGGCTTCATTTATGGAAGGGATGTTCTGCAGCTGTGATACCGCTAATTTAAAGAAAAACTTGAAATATTATTTCCAAAATACTTCTGACTGTTAAAAAGTGGTCTAATCACTGTATTTAAGCATTGTTGACATCTGCCCCCTCTGCAGAATGACACCTCAAAAATTACATCACCATGCAAGCTGTTTAAGTGGCCTGACCTGAGTGATCTAGCTTGGTGCCACAAGTTCCGTATTTGAGTTACGTGTCATGGACGTTTGTAGTGGTTCTGAATCCACTTTAAACGGTAGGTCGCTGCCCTTAATATGACTCGTGATAGCCACAGAGCTGACAACCCTGCTCCCGGTAAAAGGAAACCTATTTCTGTTCTCTGAAAGTCTGCCGGTAGGCGAGACAGCCCTCGGTCAACGTGGCTGAGAATGCTTTACGTTAATGAAAGTGCGTTTTTATTTTCAAACGAAAAATTTTCTGCCGGAGCATTAGAGTGCTTGATTCTTTTTATCCCTTAATTTTTGCAGACAGCAACATCTAGACCAAGTCCAAGAACACGTGTGGTCTCGTAGAATGAGTGGAAGAGGCAGCTTCTGTTGTGATGGAGCACCCGTAGGTAGAAGTATGACTTCGCTCCGTGTCGCTGGAAAGCGGGAAGTGCCTGTCGGGTGGATGCATTGGAATGAACCAGCATTTGCGCATCGTACGGTAGAAAACCAGAAAACTTCTACCAGGTAGTCCACATAAGACATCATACCGCTTCTCGTCTTTAAAACAGCAGGTCTCATAATAAAAACCCGCCAGCGGATTCGATTTCCGGCCTATGCTTACTTGAGCATTGCCACCGATCCCATTCCGAGTTGGGCATAATATCTTTAAATACTGTTATATTTAAGAATTTAATGCGAAATTGCATTCAAAATATGGTAAAAGTATATTTAAGAACTCAAATATTTATTCTAATGTAATATACTTTTCTCTAATTTAATAACGCAATTATTCATATGTTATTTTTGTATATATCTGAGTTTTTGAAATTGTGTTACAGTATGCATTTAAAAACAAAAGTTTAGATATTCTTTAGATAATTTTATTTTAAAGAATCATACTGTGATTCTTAAAATAAGGAATTTAATTGATTTAAAATTAGTAAGATCAGTAAATAAAAATAAAGAATTCAAAAAAGTTTAAATGTCATAGTAAATAATTTTTTTCTTGCATAAAATAAAAATAAAAAAATAATACAATGTTATAAGTTGAATTAGGAGCATGCAATTTTTCTCATAAAATCTTCCTTTTTATTTTAATAATTTTCAAGTAAGTAGTACTTCTTTATTATTTATAAAAATTACACATGTATAACATAATGTATTATATCATTATAACATAACTTATAAAGAATAGCAGTAACACGAAGATGTAATAACAGTCTACGGGTTCGAATCCTGGCGGTAGCATGGATATCTTAGCGGTTCGAAATCTACGTTGAACAGTAGGTCCCGGTCTAGTTATCCTAAGATTTACAGCATAAAGATTAATATATATACCAACTCAAAAGCAAATTATTTCTTTTGAATTTCAATTTTTGAAAGACCACCAAGTAATATAATACTCCTATTGATATGCCAATTAGCATTAAATAGGAGTAAGACTCATTTAATTAAATGAAATAATTTTGATCTACAGCAAATTCCAAATGAATCGAACCAGAACGTGTCGTATATATTACGAACAGATAACGTCCAATCCATTTAGAACAAATTCAAATTCCCAATTCCGAACTTCTGCCCCTCTGCAAACAAGTGTATCCAGACGAAACCTCATCGAATTCTGAGGAGCCCAGCCAGGCGTTTCAAGCCCCTTTCGAGTCTTGGAAGCTAGCCATGCATATTTTATTAAGGCGAATGAGAAGAAAAGGGTCTTTGGTCATTTGAATGCTGCATTCAGATGCAGACGTTGTAAAGTGATGACTCTGAGGAGACATGCGAGTGTCTTCTTAAGACGGTGCACCAGTGCGCCTCGGGGAAAAAGTGGGGTCGTAAACATGGCCGTCTTTAAAACACTGAGCCTCTGCCCGAGGTGATAATCAGTATCAAACCGTGAGCGCAAATTCAGTTTATGAGGAAGTCATCTTTAAAAACTGCTTCGAATCCCATTTTATGAGTTCTGTCACAAAGGAAATTAGTAGTTCTTTTCGAAGATCTGGTGTTTAATTTAAATATAATAGGAAAGCACAAGGATTAGGTATTTGTTGGTCCAAGATTTAAAAAGACAGAGTTTAGCAAAGATAGAAGTATTTAATGAATTTTCGTCTGTATATTTAAGAAATTTTCTGGACATTAATAATAACCCACACTTTCGTTTATTGCAGTAAACCGGACTTTTCTTGTTCAACATAAAATCTGCGCTATATTATGCGTTATAATTTTTAATTTTCAAAACGAAAAAAATTGGAAAATTGAAAGACTAAATTAAATGAATTAATTATTTCAAGAAATATTTATTAAATGATTTAGTATATAATGCAGGGATTATGGATTGAAAGATTGAAAGTTCACAAAAGGAATTTGTTGCATAGGTATAATAGTTATTTTTGGTTTCATAACCAAAATTGTAAAACTAAAAAAGAATATATTTTTTTTACCACACTATTTTAATAATAAATATATTTTTGAAATCAACAATCAACTGTTACCGAATTTCAAAAAATATATTTCCCCATTATTTTAATTTTTAAAATTTAATTTTCATACATAACACTTTAGATAACACAATATACACTTTGTTTACTTAAAATTTATATGCATTTAATTACATTTACGGAATTAAATAGCTGAAATATAGAAAATTAGGACAAACTTTAATTTTATTTTTCATCAAAATATTTTTATACACGATTTATCATCTAGGTAAATCACGAGTATTGATCTTGACAATTTTTCATCAAGGTAATTTTCTAATTTTATCAGTGTGTTTGAAAAATTAATATTTAAAAACAAAATATGAAACCTTTAAAATATTATTTGTGATAATTTAGCCAAAATAAGTAAATTAATTGAATCAAAAATAATAAATTAAGTAATTAAATCCAGTGATTTATACAAATCACTGAATTTATATGAAAAATACTTAATATATTTAATTATTAGCGATTCAAGACAAAGCGATAAAAATAAACAATTTATAACAAAAAAATCTTTAAGAAAAGATTACTATTTACATATGACATAGCAAAATAAATATGAATTCAAAGATACCGAAATAATCTACAGTCTTGTTACTATTTTCCACCAAATAAAATGATTGCATATCTTTAGTACATCTTTCTTGCTAACTAATTTATAAATTAATATAATTTTTTGTTCCGAAATATATCTTATTATCCATTTAAATTAGGATAGCTGCAGTAAGAACAATTTAGAATTAATCTGTAATCTGAAATCATAATATTTGTAAATGTTTCAAAATAATATCCATTAATCCGAAGGCACAGAATCTTCTGCAGTTGAACAAGTGTTGAAAATAAATTTAACATAAAACAGAATCCCCGTTGAGATACCATTTCCATCTAATAAACTATCCATACATCCATGAAAAAGGTGCACAAATTGTCAATTATTACTGAAAAAATTCTGAAAAACGTACTGAAAAAAAATTTTTTAAGAAAATTTTTGTGTTTTTCTTTTTAACATTTTGATAATTTATACATCTAAACTTGATGGCGTAGGCAATAATGCATGAATATCTAAACAATAATTTATAGTTAATTTGTAATAGGTAATCGTCAAATTTGTACGTGTTTCAAATAAAATCCATCAATCCAAGTGAAAAATCATCGTTTGCAATTGAACAAAACTTGGAAAACCATTGGAAAACCAAACAGAATCGCCATTTTGAGAAACCACTTCCATCCATATAACTCGATGTCAATAATAATAGAAAGACCCCTTTCGCTGCCCCATTTGTCCGGCGGAAACAATTCTTTTTTTTTCCGCGTCCTTGCAACAGATGTCCGAGGACAAATATTCCCCCGCGGTCTTTCCTTCTGCCCATCGCTGACCACCGCATTTCCATACAGATTGCGACCTGTCAACGTCTCGCCATTCCTCGGGCACCACTGCAATAAAAGGCAGACCTTGTAACGACGACCTGCGAAGGCCATTTTTAGCTTATTGCTCCATATTTGAATGAAAATCATATTTATATATACAGCAAACCTGTTCATTATTCGCCGGAATTCTTATTTTATTTAATTTCTCACTCTGAGCCCGATTCGATTAGCAATCGTCGCTCAATTTCGGATAAGGTCTGTTAAACGTTTTGGTGAATCGATCCTGGGACTGTCGTCAGATTTTTGAGGAATTATTTTAACTTGGAACATATTTTTAATGGAGGTAATGCTGTAGAAAACGAATTACATCGAATCATTTATTAATCTAATATTTATCATACAACAAATTGTATGATGGCTTTTTTCTTGCAATTCAATCTCATTCCCAAGTGTATGGACAACATTCTTGTTTTTCATTTAATGCTTGTTTAATATCTTCAATTACATTATTTTCCTTCCATTTACCTTCGTTTCACTTTTCTTTTAGTATTTATGAATTAAACTCCAGCTTATATGTTTGCAATACAATTTTGCTAAAGTAATTTAAACATACGCATTTTATTTCTGGCAGCAAAAGTAATTTGAATTTTTTTTAGCTAATTTATCGTCAGCTTTTTGTGGTATTATTTTAAATTTAAACGTGTTCTTGCTGATTTTTCCACTTGTGAAAGCAGTTTTCAGTTTTACTTTTAAAGGACGTAATGGCTTTTCTTATCATAATATTTAAATTGTTTTATTTATAACATCTATTCAACGAAAAAAAATACCCATTGCTTCTACTACTATGATTATATATATGTATATATACACTATCTGGAAGAAAGTGACGGGACACCCCTCGAAAAGTAGAAAAGTCGACAATACAGCTGACACATGCGCAATAATAGGTATCACGTGTCAGCCATATCCTATAAATACTCTGTGGAGTCGACTAGAGTTGTTTTTTTCAAGATGCCGCCAAGGAAGAGTTGTTTGAGTTCGAGAAAGGTGTCTTGGTTGGATTGCTTCTTGCCAAGGTGTCAATTAGGAAGATATCCCGTCTCCGTACCTGCTCAAAATCAACTGTAGCACGTGTTGTGTGTCGCTACAAGACTGAGGGACACTGTCAGAACAACCCCGAAGTGGACGACCTACAGTTCTCACCAACAGGGACCGGCGGGTGCTCGGCAGGGAAATTCGAAGTAACCGTCAAACATCCATGGATAACATCGCTAATGAGTTTAGACAAGCCACAGGTGTGGCCGTTTCGACCAAAACTCTTCGTATCGAGGCCCATAAGTTAGGTTACACTGGACGTTCGGCGACCCATAAGCCTTTGATTACGAAAACCAACAATAAAGCGCGCCTTCGATGGGCCAAAGACCACCGTACTTGGACTCTGGGGACTGGAAACGCGTCCTTTAGGTGACGAGTCACGATTTACCCTTTTCCGTTGCTATGGACGTGTTTGGGTATGTCGTTTACCAGGAGAACACCTTTTGCCCGAGTGTGTCGTCCCAACTGTAAAGTTTGGTGGAGGAGGATTGATGGTATGGGTCTGTTTCTCCTGGCATGGGGCTGGCCCACTGGTGAAGGTTGATGGTGCGATGAATGCCGATAGGTACTGTGATATTCTCGACAATCACGTCCTTCTTACCTTGTGGGCAACGTACGGTATGGATGATTGCTGGTATCAAGACGACAACGCAACATGCCATGTTGCAAGGAGGACTCTTTTGGTATGTGAACAACAACGTTAAACGCATGGAGTGACCGGCGCAGAGCCCTGATCTTAACCTTGGCAATTGAACATCTCTGGGACGAATTGGACCGTCGGCTGAGGGCCTGCACCCCACTCCCCCAAAAGCAAGCCTGAACTATGGAACTTTGTGTTAAACATTTGGAAGGAAATTCCTCTTGCCACTATGGCTAATTTAGTGGAAAGCATGCCCAGAAGGGGTTGCAGCTGTGATCGCAGCCAACGGGGACCCTAACTTCTATTAATTTTAATAAATATGGGTTTATGTCGTTATAGTGTCGTGTCCTTTACTTTCTTCCACGTAGTGTATATTTCTGCATATGACGCACAAAGATCGCTAATTTGTAATGGATACTAACTTCACCTTCTACTATAAAGGTTGAGGAAGTTAACATGCTTTTTAATCACCGATTTCTACTGGTTGGAAAACTGTTCTTCAGTGGATTCCTAGGCACTGCAATATTCCAGGAAATGAAAAAGCTGACATCCTTGGAAAAATGGCTGCAATTTGCAACAGTCACATTTTTACTCTTTCCTACCAGCAAATCTGTGGTGTAATAAAAAACAGATTGCAAATGTCCCTCAGAAATGACTGTGTTGAAGTTGTGCCTGGTAAGGTTGGAGTTCATTATTGCACTCCCCCTCCACAAGGACCTCCTTCGCAGATAAAGCAAATATCGATGGTTAAAAATAAAAAGTAGGTTTTTCATTTCTACAGATATATATTTTGATGTTTGGAAGTGACAAAGTTATAATTAATAAAATTATTTTTAATTAACAACTTCCAATTTCAGAGGTCAAATAATTCAGATGAAGCACTAAAATTTTAATTGTTATTGAAGCATTTAGCACAGAAACATGAAATTTTAATTTTTCATTTATTTAATCAGAGTGTGTCCAAAAAGTGTTTACGAAGCATTTAAAACACAAAACACTTTTATTAAATTCTTGCAAAGTCATGTATCTGAAATTAGAAACTCAATGGTAATGAATGTGATAATTAAAAAAAGCTAAAGCATAAAAAAACTAATCTTAATTAAAATAGTTGACCAACGGGAAATGCAATCGTAAAAAAAAAATGAAAACCATTATCTTAAAGAATTCTTTTTTAAAAGATAAATATTTTGGAACACAACTAAATGAATTTACGGGAACAGCATAAATGATTCTTTGCAGTTTTGAAAAATTCCTGGCACCTTATGAATTCAGAGCGTTAACTTGAACTGAAGTCAAAGGAAGATGGATCCAGAAAACAAACAAACAAAAAATTCTTCATTAAACCCTCTCCCCATAACATACCACAGACTTTTAATAAATTAAGTTCTTCGAGTTCAAGCTCTGCAAGTTAATGACGCCCGAATACCTTAAGACAAGAGGAAAGAGTTCTTCATGCCTAACGACGAACTGGCGTTGTTTCATCCTTTTTATTATTATTGCTGTTGTTGTTGTTGGTATAATTAGTCTTTCTATGGTGGGGTAACAAATGGCGGTGTCACGAATCTTTTTAATAAAATTATGGTACAGGTGAAAGTGTATGGCGTCTGCTATTGCTCGTCTTTGTCCTGGTGGAAAAGGAGTTCGATTAAAAAAAAGATTTTGCTCCCTGACATAAAGGTAAAGAAAATTAAATCTAACGGAGTAGAAAAGAAAGATAAAATGAATTCTTTAAACAATGAACTGAGTTTAGGTTCATTACTGTTGATGAAGAGAATTTATGGCTTGATTTATGAAGGATGTTCTCTATCATTCGGCTTATTTATAGAAAACTTGTAATATTTTTTTGAAATACTTCCGACTCTTAGATGTATTTTAGCGAATATTTAACTATTACGCTGCCATCTGTAGAAGGGCAGTCAAAACAATTACGGGATTTTTGCTTTAAATTGGGACCAGATAACCGAGTGACTAGCAATCTGCCGCTCGGCAACAAAGGTTTCGGGTTGGAGAAAAGATGGTGCCAGGGATGTTTGTAGTGGGTTGGAATCCACTTTAAACAGTTGGTCTCGGTCTAATAAGACTCATGGGGCTTAGAGAAAATAACTCTACCTGGTAAAAAAAAAAACATCTTTAATCTTCAAGCCTGCTAGTAGGCGGAAGGCCTTGGCCAGCCACAGGCCTCTTGTGTCAATGAAAAAAATGTTTTAAATTAACGATAATCGTTTTATTTTCAAATAAAACGACTCTACTTAAGCATTAGAGTTAGATTTAGCTTAAGCACCTAATTTTTTTTTCTTATCCAACTTTGTAATTTTATTTTAAAATAAAAAGATTCGGCTTATGCATTAATGTAATTTAACTTTTTTTCTTTCTTATCCCACTTGGTGGACAGAACAACTAGACCAAGTTCCAAGAATCCGTGTGGTCTCATGGAAGGAGGAAAAGGGATGGAGACAGTTTCTGTTGTGATGAATCATCCATGGGGATGTTTGACTTGTCTCCATGTCAAAGAAGTAGAAGAAGGGTAGTGCCATCCGAGAGGACTTTTAAGAGGAACTACCCCCATTTGCCTATCCTATTGGAGAAAAAACCGAAAACACCAACCAGGTAGTCTGAAACACGAGGTATGATGCTGAACATCACAAACGCCATCGAGTCTCCTAGTGTTTGACAGAGTATCTACAACAAAGCTGCCAGCTAAATGAACCTCCGCCCTAATATTCAACAGTATCACGCTTTGCCAATAAGCCCCGAATAGGGTATAATTTCTGTAATATTGTTATATTTCAGAAATTTAATATGAAATTTTATTTGAAATGTGTTAATTCATATTTAAGAACTCAAATTTATCCTAATATAATGTACTTTTATAATTTAATAACAATCACTGAAAATTTTTCGGTGAAATATCTGAAGCTTTAAAATTGTATTAAAGTATGCATTTACAAAAGAAAATTAAAATAATGTTTCTAGTATGATAAATAAATAATTTAACTGATTTAAAATGAGTAAAATTGCCTGAAAATATATTTGAAATCTAAGAAATAAACCAGTCGAGTTAAATTAAAGATTAAATTTAAAAACACATTTTTATCGTTAAATCATTATTAATGCTCCGTGAATTTTTCCGTTTGAGACACTATTAAGTGATTTGTAATTTTTCTCTTGGAGGGAAAACAGATCGAGTTGCAGCTTTTGTTTTGTTTCATACGCTGTGCAGGTTTAATTACTTTTGTCTAGACATCTTCTAAAGAACGAAATAAGAAATTTCCATGAAGCATATAAAGAACTTTGAATCTTGTGCACATTATTCAATATTTTAGTATTATTGAACATCACTGGTATTATTTTTCAAAGAAAAATAATTTTAACTTTAATTTACTGCGATCTGTCTATTTAAAGCATAAGCCATTGGCTTTTATTACAATACAAATATTTTAAATACATTCAATAGATTTGTTGTTCAGAAATCTATATTTAACAGTTAACTTAGTTAAAACATAAAAAATGCATAGTCCTCCGAAATTGCAGAATAAATATTTCGTGGAAATACTTTTAAAAAAAAAAATAATTAAAACTTATAATTAAGAATAATCAGAAATATATTTTTTAGCAACAAAAATAAAATTTAATTTCGTAGTGTTCAATAATTATATGGTTCTAATTAAAATAACAGTAACACTATAAGAAAAAAAGTGTTATTTCATTCGATTCTCGTGTCTTTCACCTTGGAACCTTAAGGTCAATGCTCCCATATTAGTAAAAAATGTGGGTACATATAAAAGACATTTTGTAATTTCAATTATGATCGAAATATAAATTATTAGTCTCAAAAACAATATGCATAAAAATAGGGAATTTAGAATGTCTTCACATTATAATGCATATCCTTAAAATATAGGTTTAGATTTACAGTATTATGAATTACTATATATTTTAATGCCAAAAATAAATTATTATTTCTTCAAATTTCAATTTTAAACGATTACCAATTAATATAATTCACTTATACATAAAAGCCTAATATATCAATAGCATCAACCTCATTTACTTAAATGAAATATTTTCGATCGACAACAATTTCCAAACGAATTGAACAGAACAACGTCTCGTATATATTACGAACAGATAGCGTCCAGTCCATTTAGGACAAATTCAAATTCTGAATTCGAAATTTTCATCCTTCTGCAAACAAGTGTATCCAGACGAAGCCTCATCGAATTTCGAGGAGCCCGGCCTGGCCTTTCAAAACCCCCTTCGAGTCTGGGAAGCGAACCATGCATATTTTATGAAGCGAAGGAGAAGAAAAGGGTCCTTGCCACATTCAAATGCAGGCGTTGTAATATGTCGAGGAAGTGACTCCGAGGAGACATGCGAGTGTCTTCTTAAGCCGGTGCACCGAGTGCGCCTCGGGGAAGAAAGTGAGGTCGTAAACATGACCATCTTTAAAACACTGAGCCTCTGTCCGAGGTGATAATCAGTATCAAACCGCGAGAGCAAATTCACTTTATGAGGAAGTTATCTTTAAAGCTGCTTCGAAACCCCATTTTATGTGTTCTGTCAGAAGGAAATTGAGCAGTTCTTTTCGAGGATCTGGTGTTTAATTAAATATAATGGCACGCACAAGGATTAGGTATGTGTTTTCGTGCAAGATTTAGAGACGGAGTTTAGCCAAGGTAGAAGCATTTAATAAAGATTTCGTCTATATAGTTAGAAAAATTCTCTGAAAAATAAATAATGACGCCACAATTTCGTTTATCGCTGTAAATCAGACCTTTCTATATTTGTCATAAAATTTGTGCAATAGAATTTAATTTTCTGACAAAATATTTAAAACTGGATTGAAATATATTTGAAATTTAAATTATAAAAGTTTTTCATTTCATGTCATAGGAACAGAATGGAAAAAGAAAACGCAGTCGTGCAAAAAATAATAAAACAAGTCTTTCTTTTTTTCTTTTTGTGAACCAGATCTTTGTAGGTTTATCCTAAAATCAGCACAATATTATGCTGTATAATTTTAATTTTCAAACCAAGTGTTTGAAAACTGGATTGAAATATATTTGAAATTTAATTTATAAAGAATTTTTAGTTCATGTTATAGGAGCTTGGAAAAATAGAAGGGAAAAAATATATAGCCGCACAAAAAATAATGAAACAGGCCTTTCTTTTTGTATTTTTATTTATTTATAGGCTTTTATTGTTTTTAATTTATTAGCTGACATTTTCTAAAGGCTTCGTGTAGTCAAAAATAGACGTAATAATTATATTAAAATGCATAATTTTGTCCTTTTGTGAAATTTGTATCGTTATAATGAATCAACAGCTTTTATAGAATAAATAACCAATAATAATAATTTCAGTTATAATGACTTAACTTTTCACTAGAAAGTCTAATGAAATCTCCTTTTGTTCTTCATCTTTAGAAAAGATAATTTCGTCATTTTCATGCACTAGTGGTTATACTAATTCTTTAAGACCGTCCTTGGAAAGACTTCTACCAGTTATTATCTTGCAATGATTCTTCAATATCCTGAACATTTACACTGTTCGACCCTGTTTCGTTAGCTAGTTTGATAATTTCAACGGCATCAATAATGGATTCTATCTTGCCAATAACCTTGCTTGGCTTCGACCGTACATTCTTCCGTATGCCTTACAAACATTTCTCGATACCCTCAACTCTCCAAAAAATTGATGCTTTCTACAGCTTCTATGATAATGTTTTCCGGAAATCTCTAACGGATTGTTTAATTATTCCATTGATTTTATCAGTTGTCTTAATGTCCGCAGCACTTAAAAATTTGCAATTTCAGGGAAATTCCAATATTACGAGTAATACTGATACAGAGTGAAGTTGGTTCTTACTATAATAGTTAATTTAAGAAAAGTTGAAATATGATAGTGTGAAACGTAAGCAACCACTGCTTACTATATAATCAATATGATCAGTTGAATTGCTACAGCTCTTTGAAATATAAAGGTTATTTCTCAGTAAACCTTGACCAAATATTGAAAGCAACATTAATGGACCTTTTTAATCAAAAAAAAAAAAATGCAAATATTCAGAAATTAGACATTAGCAACTTAAACATCGGCTTTCTTCTCAATATTCTAAAAATTTAATTAAAAAAATCAAATGTAATTATATTTAAATTTTCATCATTTATTATACCTCCAAAACATTATATATCATTTAGCTCTTAATATTGGACTAATTAATTAGACCTATATAATATATATATAGGTCCAATTGGTGCAATTATATTTATATATATATATTGGATTAAATTATATATTTTGACTATCTTTAACCTCTTAACGCTATTATTCATATAAACTTTAAAAGACTTCTAGCATTTTAATAACAGTCGAAACAATAAATTGTCATGTTTTGCGTCATACAATTACGATATTAACGACAGAATTACAAACCTACTATCCTAATCCGTCAGAATTAGAATGTAATCTTGAATTATCTTACCAGAGATTTCGGTACAGAATTACAGAATTATGCACGAAAATCAGTTCTCTCATAAATTAAGTAAACTAAGTGCAGCAGATAAACCATGTATGCTTTGTGGTTGGACCTGTTTCTATTACAATTTGAATAAAAAAAAAACTTTATTTCAACATATATTTAAATATTATACGAATTATATTATGTAGTATTATGAACATGTTTGGTATGAATTTTCTTATATAACGTTAACAATATTCTAGTCGTATTTAATATCATGGTCAAATTAATAAATTTGTTCAAACGGCATTATTAAATTAAAAGTTTAATAAAATACATACATCATGAAATTTCAATTAAGTAAAATATCATAAGAAAAAAAATATTAATAATAAAATTCGATGTAACATCTCCCATGTTTGTGAAAATATAAATGGTCCGGGATAAGTTTGCTACCTATAACTATTTTGGAATTGATGGTACAGCATTTTGCAAAAATCGATTTGTCCATAAATTATAAAGTGAAAAATACCTAAAATGTTAATAGAATGGTTATTTTGCAATTAATTGTAAATGCAAGTTAGTCATAACAATATTTTATGTTCTTTTTAAAAAAAATTATAGTTGAATATTTAATAAAATCAGTATTCGCATAATATTAAATAAAGGATAAGATTTATATTTTATCAAAACTACATATAATATATTTAAGATGGTTGACTTATTTAATGGTTTAAGATATTTAAAATTGTTAACGTATATAAGGATTTCACATATTTCGAAAGTGTAACAATACCATTAGAAAGTTATTGGTACTGTAAAATGTAAATATTAAATTTAAAATTTCATTGCCATTTATTATACCGATTTTTAAAAATAAATTAAAATCTATAGAATATGAGACTTAGTGATCTGAATGATTTTTGCATCAAATGAAATATGTGGCTTCAGTCTGTTCATATGTAGTGAGTCTTATATCTGTTGTTTGTCTCTGTGCAGTTTTTTTTTTTTTTTTTTTAGTAGTAGTAGTAGTAGTAGTAGTATATCTATTTTAGTAGTATATGTCGTAGTTTGTTACGTTAGTATTTAACTAGTATTTTTGGGTTTATTAGTAGTAAATCTGGTAGAACAGTTTTTGTTCGCTATAGTGAATTGTAAATTCTTCTAAAATATATAACAAGGAACGTTTTACTGTTTTCTTTTTTAATTATTAAGACATTCAACTTCCCTTATATGAACGAAACTTTGCATGTTGGATTATTCCATTTCTATAAATGAGAAAACTTTGTTTTCACGTGATAAAAGCATGACAAAATTTTGTTTTAAAAGTATATTTATAAACGAAGCCTTACATTTAAAAATTTTACCTACAAAAAGTGGGAAGAATGATAAATTATTTTTTTATTTATTTATTTTTTTTTTTTTTGCATAGCTTATGTAAAATTAAAATGTCTCTTATATGTATTGCAGTAAATGCTTTTAGAAATAATCTCCATTTATTTGAATAGTTGTAGATCTGACAAAGAGAAGAAAGATAATTGTAATGTATTGTTTTAGTTAATAAGGGGGGTGTTACTTTTCTTTGTTAGTAGAGTTTCTTATTATGAGCACATATAAAAAAAAGTTTTATTTCATCCGATTCTCATGGATTTTACCTCGGAATCTTAAGATCAATACTTCTATATTATTAAAAAATCTGGCCACATTAAATAAGACATTCTCCAATTCAATGAGGTTCGAAATATACAGTACTCATTGCAATACAATTTTAATAAAAATAATGAATTTAAAATGTATATTTTTAAAAAGATTTTATTGTGTTTTTACTATGCAGAAGATTGTATATTCTTGAAAATGCCCTACTGTAATACTGTTCAACAAATAGAAATCCCTCAAAGATTTACAGTAAAAGAGTTATGTATATATATATATATATAGGCAAAAAGCAAATTATTATTTCTACTAATATCAATTTAAAAAAATTAAGCTAATATAATTCACATATAAAAGCGTAATATAAATATAGTATCAACCTTATTTACTTAAATGAAATATTTTCGATCTACAACAAATTCCAAACGAATCGAACAGAACAACGTCTCATATATATTACGAACAGATAGCGTCCAGTCCATTTAGAACAAATTCAAATTCGGAATTCCCAATTTCCCTTCCTCTGCAAACAAGTGTATCCAGACGACCCTCATCGAATTTTGAGGGCCTTTCAAACCCCTTCGAGTCTTGGAAGCGAGCCATGCATATTTTGTTAAGCGAAGGAGAAGAAAAGGATCCTTGGCAATTTGAATGCTGCATTCAGATGCAGGCGATGTAAAGTGGTCAGAAGTGGCTCTGAGGGAGACACGCGAGTGTCTTCTTAAGCTGGTGCACCGAGTGCGCCCTCGGGAAGAAAGCCAGGTCGTAAACATGGCCATCTTTAAAACACCAAGCCTCTACCCGAGGTGATAATCAGTATCAAACCGCGAGAGCAAATTCACTTTTATGAGGAAGTCATCTTTAAAGCTGCTTCGAACCCCATTTTATGTGTTCTGTCAGAAGGAAATTGAGTAGTTATTTTCGAAGATCTGGTGTTTAATTAAATATAATGGCACGCACAAGGATTAGGTATGTGTTTTCGTGCAAGATTTAGAGACGGAGTTTAGCCAAGGTAGAACCATTTATTAACGGTAGAACCATCTATATATTTAGAGAAATTTTGTAGGCATATATAATTACCTCGTAGTTTGTTTTGTTCGTAGTTTATCTCCCGTAGTTGTTTTGTTTTTTAGTAGTAGTATACCTCGTAAAAATGGTTTTGTTCACTGAGTAAATTCTTTTAAAATATATAAGAATTGAAAGTTTTACTGTACAATTTTTGTAATTATTAAGAAATTCAATTTCCCTTATACAAACGAAACTTTGCTTGTTGGATTTATATCATTTCTATAAATGAGGAAATTTTATATTTTCGCGATACAAAGCATGATTAAATTTCGTTGCAAAAAGTATATTTATAAATGAAACATAACATTTCAAAATTTTAACTACAAAAAATATGAAGAATGATAGCTTATTTTTAATGTTTTTTTTAAACATAACATATGTAAATTGTGTACTAAAAATGCCTCTATGTGTATTGCAGTGTATGCTTTTGGAATAATCTCCATTTGTTTGAATAGTTGTGGATCTGACAACGAGAAGAAAGATAATTGTAATGTGTCCATTTAGTTAATGAGGGATGTTAGTTTGTTTGTTAGTTGTGTTTCCAATTAAGTGCATAAATAACTATAAGAAAAAGGTTTTCTTTATTTTCCTTCTCCTATCTTTCACCTCGGAAATGCTTCCATATTATTAAAGAACGAGGGCAAATATAATAAAACATTCTGTAATTTAAATGATCAAAATATACATTGCTAATCGCAATACAATATTAATAAAAATAATAAATTTAGAATGCTTTCACATTACAATGCATATTCTTAACAAAATTCTATTAAGTAAATTCTATTCTTATTAAGTAGAAGATTGGGTATACTTAAAAATGTCTTATTGAAGGAAGTAAGACATTTTACTTTGTCTTTTTTTCTTAACAAATAGAATCCCCCAAAGATTAATAGCATAAAGAGATACTATATATATTAACAACAAAAGAAAATTATCCTTCTTCGAATTTCAATTTTAAAAGATCACCAAGTAATATAATTTGTCCAGTCCATTTAGGACAAATTCAAATTCGAATTCCCAATTCTCATCACTTTGCAAACAAGTGTATCCAGACGAACCCTCATCGAACTCAGAGGAGCCCGGGCAGGCCTTTCAAACCCCTTCGAGTCTTGGAAGCGAGCCATGCATATTTTATGAAGCGAAGGAGAAGAAAAGAGCCTTTCCTAATTTGAATGTTGCATTCAGATACAGGCGTTGTAAAGTGGTGAGGAAGTGATTCTGAGGAGACATACGAGTGTCTTCTTCCGGACCCCATTTTAGCCGGTGCACCGTGTGCGCCTCGGGGAAGAAAGGGAGGTCGTAAACATGCCATATTTAAAACACTAAGCCACTGCCCGAGGTGATAATCAGTATCAAACCACGAGAGCAAATTCACTTTATGAGGAAGTTGTCTTTAAAGCTGCTTCGGACCCCATTTTTATGTCACAAGGAAATTGAGCAGTTCTTTTAGAAGATCTGGTGTTTAATTAAACATAATGGCACGTGCGAGGATTAGGTGTGTGTTTTCGTGCAAGATTTTGAGACAGAGTTTAGCAAAGGTAGAAGCATATAAAATATTATATGTAATAATTCCGTTAAAATAATTAAATCAATTGAATCAAATAAGTAAACTGAGTAATTAAATTTAGTGATTTATACAAATCACTGAATGCATATCAAAAACATCAAAGCACTTAAATTTTGTTGATTAAAATATTAGCAATTCAAGACAAAGCGATAAAAATAAACAATTTATAACAAAAAAATTATTAAAAAAAATAAACTATTTACAGACATAGCGAAAATGAATTCAAAAAGAACATTAACACCAGAGATTATAATGCCGCGATTTTCTTTCAATTTAAATGTGAAAGATTTTGTCAACCAACTGTTGTCATAAATTGAGAGTGAAACGAAATACAAGATAAATTACAAAAATGGGGTGCCAAGAAATTATTTTTATGTGTAGGAATTTCGTATGCTCAGCAATTCCTGACTATCTATATCTTTTATTTGCTAAGTGAACCGAAGAATACGGTAATATCTAAGGCTAAATCACTAGAAAACTGTAATTTTTAGAAGCCTGAACACATTAGTTTAAACAAAGTTTAAAAACAGCTAAATTATGACTTAACGTATAACATATAAAGAGCTCAATGAAATTCCATTCCATCCATTTGCATCCATCCTTGGTGATATTTTTCATCATTTTTATGGTAATTTTTTTTAATAACATAAAAATATTTTTTTTTTTTTTTCGTAATTAAAATACATTATAATTAAACATCAGGAGGTAAATTTTTTACGCGTTACTTAAAATAGGCCTGGAAAAACAATAAGTCAGTAAAACCAAAAAGTTTTTAGAAAAAGACTTTCAGAATATAGTGATTTAGAACATCACGAAAAATAATTGTTCAATTGTTGTGTGGGGTGGTGATATTTTTCATCATTTTTATGGTCATTTTTTTTTAATCTCCTTTTAAAATTTGAATTTTATAATTGTTAATTTAAAACTTGCTGAGCAGTATAAAATTATCGTTGGAAATCTTTGAGTAAAAGAAAATAATTAATAAATTTCAATTTATTTTAGAAATTCTAATGATAAGACTTATCTTATCAAAATAATTCAACTGCTAATATAATTTAGAATAAACGTTTATAAAATACCTTACAACTTCACGATTCGATATGTGTTATACATGAATTATACAGAAAGCAAAATTAATATATACGGTTGGTTGATACAATAAATAGGTTGGTATTACGTACTTATTAAAGAATATACATTTCTTTCTTCTGAGAACGAAATGCCACAACTCCTCTTGTGGGAATGATGCTACAATATCATTTAAGATTTTAAAGTTGAATAGATGTGTTATTACTATTGCATCCTGGGAACTGAAAATACTATTATATTTCAATGAAAAAAAGAAATAAAATTTATATTTTGAGATGAAATTAAATTTTTATTTACTAAATATAAAAATTAACACAGAACAAACATATCATGTAAATTTTTTAATGTTTTTACAAGCAAAATGAAAATACACTGTTTTGCTGACTATTGAAAAAAAAAAATTTTCGTGGTTATAACATAGGAATTATTAAAAAAAAAAAAAAAAAGATTTTAAAAATAAACACTTAGTTTTTGCATAAACACAGCGATAAGAAATAATTTTTATATAAAATTTTTACCAACTAATTTATTTAAAACAAACTCGTGAAATAAGATTATAAAAAAAAAAAAAAAAAAAACCTTTTTTTTTTTTTTTTGTCAATGATTGACCATAGGTTAGACACACTGTTGTGTTAGAGAAAGAATTTATTCACTAGTCAAAAGAAAAATTTTTATAGTTATTCAAATAATAAAATAGAACAAAAACGTTGGCAATATTGATTATGTATAAAGTAATTCAATGTATTATTTCAAGAATTACATTTAATTTGATAAAGGAAAATATGTTTATGCAACTTTATTTACAATAGTAATTGAATTATCGACTCTGCAATGCTCCAATAGTTTGTATTTTCCTAACTTGCTTTTAGTTTTGTATTTTTTGTAACTTGCTTAATTTGATTTTGTTATTATTAAACAATGAATTTTTTTTAATATGTTCAAAAACCGTATTTGCTTTTTATTGAAAAAAAAATTTATTTGCATGAATTTAATTTAAAGTTAATCAGAAGAAGAAATACAAACATCGGGGAGCTGAAACTCTTTCTTTACAAAAAATATTTCATACAATATTTTAAAATAATGCCAAATTATCTAATCTTTCGATACATTAAAAAGATATTCTTAATTTTTTACTGAATACAGAATAGTAAGTTTTACAGTAATACAGCATAGGTGAGTTTTACTGCTATAAGCTTAAGTATAATCATGTAAAATATAATCTCTAAAACATATTTAATTCATTTATTGACTTATTATAATTCCATAATATATTTTACTTACAGAGAAACAGATAAAAATTAATTTAACGTTATCTGCTAAAAGAATTTCTCTCTTACCATATAAATTATATTATAGAAAAAATATAATGCTTTGCTTTGATATTTCTCACTAAATTTTTCATTAAATAATACAATTTTAATTCATGAACGATTTCACTGCGAAATGGAATAAAACAGCTACAATGTTCCAAAATGTTCGAAAAATGTTTACAGATTTTTACAGTGATGCTTATTTTGTTACAAAATCAAATATATGTTTTTAAATAGGGAAATCTTTGTTTATGCTGCAAAATAAGCATAGTAAATAGAAAAAAAGCATAAAATGTATTTTAGGCAACATAAGCTATTTTTTGAAGAATTACATTAAAAAGTTTTTTTTAGGCATTACTTGTCACATAATTACCCATCTTATAACAAATGGAGTGATTATTTTTAGTAAAACTTTGGTAAAAATAAAATGATTCATTGATACCATAATTTTTTTATCTGTATGGAAAATTACTTCGATTAAAAAAAAAAAAAAAAAAAATTTTTTTTTTTTACACAAACGCTGTAGAGAAGAGAGAAAAAAACAGAGTTATCTGAGTTATTTCAATATTAAACAGTTTCTCGTTTGTCAGAAAAATATATAGTTAAATAGTTTGTAAAATAATATTGGCTCGATTTTCAAGCAGTGCTAAACAAAATTCATCTAGTTGTAAGAATGTTTTATATCTTGTTAAAATAATTTGAAAAATCAAAACGATTCAGATTAATAAAAATCCGATATATTGGGGTTAATAAATTTTAAGCTTTGAAAAGAGATATTGTAATGTATTGTCCCATACAAGATCTGTAACTGCTATAAGAAGAGAGTCATTAACCAAGTTCATGGGAACCACTTTTTTATTTACAAGCATTATATATATATACAGAACTCTATTTACAAATAACTGAAAATTAAAGATTTTAATTGAATCAGAAGTGAATTTCACTCCAAGGTCGGAGATTTACAGAGTTCTCGAGTCTTTGACAAACCTAAAGCAAACTGTCTGCTGCTTAATTATCACAAGGCGTGATATAGGACACCACACGGTGCTCACTTTAAAAACAGGCGGAATCTCCGACGTGTGATTCTTATTGAAGTGGACACTTCCTCAGCCCAAGAATTATCACCAATCACGATGGAACAACTCATGATATAGTCCAATCCCATCTGTAACTGTTTCAACCTGTAAAGGTCAAACAAACAATCACTAATTTCTTGATATTTCATTATTCATGACACTAATTATCTGCTGTCAGATTTGAGTGAGAGTTGTTATTGTGAAAGGTTATTTTTGCGATAGGTTGGTTTTTTGCATTCCTTTCTCCTGGGAACAGTGCTTTATCTCTTCCTATGGGAAAATGCTACAATATATACGATTGTTTAAATTATTTATACTTTTGTATTTTAAAGCTACGATTTTATGTTTACTAAATATAAAATTTTGGGTTGTTATGTTACTTAAGCATTAAATTTTTTTTTTTTTTATTCGAATAATTATTTTATTTTAACGTGAATTTCTTCCTAAGACAAAACTGCCCTTTTTAGTTTTATTTTTGAATATTTATACTTTCAGGATAAAGATTGAATTAAATAAACCAGATATGCCTATTCAAACAAGACAGACAAACAAAAATTTCTACGAGAAAATTTTTAATTTGTTTTCATTCAAAAACTTCCATTTTAAGAACTAATCAGTTAAAATAATCAAATTAGTTTGAAACAATTCAGAAATTTAAAGCAAACTATTTGCTTTAAATAAAATATTAAGAATTGGTGATAAACTTGCCAAGTATAAAAATTTATCTAGTTTGTATTTGCATTTGCATTCTATTTTTCCTCCAGGGCGTTAGTAAGAAAATCATTTCTCTCTGTGAGAAAATATTTTTCAACTTTGCAGGCTTTTGTCTATTTTTATGTGTTGAATTAAATTACTATGTAAACATCCTTTCAACCAAAGCAGAATACTATAAAACATAAAGAACTTCATAATATTTATAGAATGCAACAAGATCATTGATATTTATAATAAATGTTATCTTTAAGTAAATATAATTTGAACTTTTACTTACAGCAATAATTTTGGGAATACTTTTTATATTTTTCAGCAAGAATAAATTACAGTTTCATCATATTATAAAATGTTAATAAGTTTTTCAGAATTCTTCTTTGATTTCTTTATTGAAAATCGGTTTTATTGTTATCTGTTATATCAGTATTATCTCTTTTATTAAATCTGTTCCGGATACTGAGGAATAGTCAGAACACAACAAAAAACACCTAAAAGTTTTCTCGAAAAACAATCTCTAAAAGACATTCTATATAATGTCTATATAACGTAAAATTGCGCACAAACTACATATTATTATTATTCACCAAATTCTGAGAGCTTTTGCATTCGTTTTGTATTTCGATAATTTATACATCTAAATTTGATCGCTTAGGCAGAATTTCTAAACAATAATTTAGAAATAGTTGTAATCTTAAATCATCGTATTTGTAAATGTAATAAATATAATCTCTTTCAAATATAATCAAATACTGCAAGTGAACAATCAACGTTTACTATTGAACAAGTCTTTAAAACATTGGAAAAGCTAACAGAATCGCCATTTTAAGAAACCACTTCCATCCATATAACTCGATATCAATAATAAATAAAAAGCGGCCTTCGCTGCCCCATTTGACCAGCGGAAACAATTCTTTCTTTCTGCATCCTCGCAGCAGATGTTCGCGGACAAATATTCCCCCGCGGTCATCCTTCTGTCCATCGCTGACCACTGTATTTCCATACAGATTGCGACCTGTCAGAGAGCGCTCCGTCTCGCCATCCCTCGGGCACCACTGCAATGAACGGCAGACCCTGTAACCAAGACCTGCGAAAGGCCATTTTTAGCTTATTGCTCCCTATTTGGATGAAAATCATATTTATATATACAGCGAACCTGTTCATCATTCGCCGGTATTTCTTCTTTTATTTGATTTCTTACTCTGAGCCCGATTTCTTCCTCTGTCAGCAGTCGTCGCTCAATTTCGGACAAGGTCTGTTAAACGTTTTGGTGAATCGATTCTGAGACAACCGTCAGCTTTTTTTGTAGAATTATTTTTAAATTGGAAAATATTTTTGCTGATGGTAATGCTGCAGAAAAAAAATTACGTCAGTAATCTGACACGAAACAGTATGATTATTTTTGTTTCAATTCAATCCTATTCCTAATTAGATGAAAGTTATTTTTAATGCTTGTTTAGAATCTTTAATTACATTTTTTCCTTCCGTTTTCTTCATTGGACACTTTTTTTTTTAGAATTTATGGGCTAAACTGCAGCTTGTATGCTTTTGCAATTTTGTTAAAGTAATTTAAATTTCCAAAATTAATAATTTAAAATATTTGAATTTTTTTTTTTTTTATTATTATTTAAGTTTCTAATTAAAAGCATAAATAGCCCTATAAGAAAAAAGATTTTATTTCATTTCATTCTCATGTCTTCTCATTTCATTCTCATGACTCTCATTTCATTCTCATTTTGGAATCTTTTGATAAAAGCTTCCATATTTTTACAAAATGTGGGCACATATAACATGGATGATATTTTGTAATTCCAATGATAATCGAAATATACATTACTAACCCCAGAACAATATGAATAAAAATAACGAATTTAGAATGTCTTCATATTACAATTTATATTATTAAAATATTCTATTGTATTCTTATTACGTACATCATTGTGTATTCTTTGCGAATGTCTTAGTGTAGATCATATATTTTTTTTTACTAATATTACAGCTTAAAGAGTTACTATATATAATAACACCAAAAGAAAATTATAATTTCTACAAATTTCAATTTTGAAAGGACACCAATTAATATAATTCACTCATAAAAGCCTAACATATCACCAGCATCAATCTCATTTACTTAAATGAAATATTTTCGATCTACAACAAATTCCAAACGATTCGAACAGAACAATGTCTCATATATATTACGAACAGATAGCCTAGACTCCATTTAGGACACATTCAAATTCGAATTCCCAATTCCTATCCCACTGCAAACAAGTGTATCCAGGCGAACCCTCATCGAATTTTGAGGAGGCCGGCCAAGCCTTTCAAACCCCCCTTCGAGTCTTAGAAACGAGCCACGCATATTTTATGAAGGGAAGGAGAAGAAAAGGGTCCTTGGTAATTTGAATGCTGCATTCAAACGCAGCAGGCGTTGTAAAGTGGTGAGGAAACGACTCTGAGGAGACATGCGAGTGTCTTCTTAAGCCGGTGCGCCTCAGGGAAGAAAGGGAGGTCGTAAACATGGCCATCTTTGAAACACTAAGCCTTTGCCCGAGGTGATAATCAGTATCAAACCACGAGAGCAAATTCATTTTATGAGGAATTTATCTTTAAGGCTGCTTCGAACCCCATTTTATGTGTTCTGTCAGAAGGAAATTGAGTAGTTCTTTTCGAAGATCTGTTGTTTAATTAAATATAATGGCACACTCAAGGATTAGGTGTGTGTTTTCGTGCAAGATTTAGAGAAGGAATTTAGCCTATGTAGACGCATTTAATAAAGTTTTCGGCTATATTTTTAGAAAATTTTTCTGTACATTAATAATGACGCCACATTTTTGTTTATTGTAGTGAACTAAATCTTTCTATCTTTATTATAAAATGTGCGCAATAGAATTTAATTTTAGACGAAGTGTTTAAAACTGGATTCAAATATATTTGAATTAATCCAATATGTAAAGATTTTTTTTACTTCGTGTTGTAAGAGCTGGAACGCATGTGTGTAATAATTATTTTTTCATTTATAATCAATATTATTAAAACTAAAAATATTTTTACCACACTGCTTTAATAAAGATAATTTTGAAATCAACAATCAATTGTTAACAAATCAACAATAAAATGTTAACAAATTTCAAAAAAATGCATTTCCAATATTTCAACTTATTTAAATTTTATTTATTTCTTATCTTACATTATTTCACATTATTTCAGCTTATTTAAATTTATTTATTATAGGTAACACTTTATAACAACATTTTTTGCTTTGTTTTATGCGTTTAATTATATTTCTGCAATTAAATAGCTAAAATACAGAAAATTAGGGACCAACCTTAATTTTATTTTTCCTCGTATTATTTTATACACAATTTATCATCAAAGTAAGTAATTTTCTAATTCTATTCTTGTGTTTGAAACATTAACTTTTGAAAACAAAGTATGAACCCTTTAAAAAAATTGTTCGACATAATTTTGTTAAATAAATATATTACTTGAATCAAATAAATTAAGCAATTAAATTCAATGATTTGTACAAACCATTAAATGCATATGAAAGAAATATATTTGATTAAAATATTAGCGATTCAAGACAAAACGATAAAAACCCCCAACAAAAAATTGTATTTCTAACAAAAAAAAAAATAAATTGTTAAAAAATCTTATCCAAACCAATATCTTGATTTTAAACATAAACTTACATGCATAGTTTCTTAAAAAAAAAAAAAATAAATAAATAAAAAAATAAAATCAGATATCGATTATAAATTTTTGATGTCTTGTTAATATCTTCCGCCAATATCATTTTGACTAGAATAGGAAAAAAAATTATATATTTTGAAATATTCTTTATGTGAACTAGTGATATTTCACAGCGATAATAGATTTTTATTATATGTATTATACTGACATGTAAAAGTAGGAAGTCGTTTTATTTTACAACGCATAAATTATCATGACAAATGCAGAAATATTTTTTTTTTGTTGCTCAGTCAAAACGCAGAATATGAAATTTCAAACAAGTACATTTTTTATATTAAATTGTATCAGAAAAGTAACTCTTTAACTGAGAGAAATGACCTTTTTTTCGATAAAAATGAAATGGATTATAATGCAGAGGTTTTCTTTACATTTAAATATGAAAGATTTTGTCGATCAGCTATTGACATAAATTGAGAGTACGATGACATACAAGATAAATTACAAAAACAGGGTGCCAAGAAATTATTTTTATGGGTAGAATTTCGTATGCTTAGTAATTCTTTATTATCTGTATCTTTTATTGGCGAACTGAACCAAAGAATACGGCAAAATCTAAGAAAAGCACTAGAAAATTGTAATTATTAGAAGCCTGAACACATCAGTTTAAACATAATTTAATGGATGGTTATGTCTTAAAGTATAACATATTAAGAGGTCAATAAAAATAAATAAATAAATAAATCCATCCATCCATACATCCATCATCCCTCTCTTTTGATTATTCAGTCTTTTTGAAAGAAATTTAAAATCCTTAGAATATGTGACTTAATAATCAGAATGATTTTTCATCAAATTCAGTTTTCACTCAAACGCTCAATTTTTAATTATTAAGACATTCAACTTCCTTTAAATAAACGAAATTTTGCATTTTGGTTTTATTCCGTTACTATAAATAAGGAAATTTAAATTTTCTAGATACAAAGCATGAATTAATTTCGCTGCAAAAATATATTTATAAATGAAGCCTAACATTTTATATTTTTAGCTACAAAAAATATAAAGATATGCTATTTTAATGTCTTTTTTAAAAACAAAATACTAAGCTTATGTAAATTATGTATTAATATGCCTCTATATTATGTGTTGTAGTGAATGATTGTGGGAAAATTCTCATTTTGATTGCACTGTTGTAGATCTAACTGACTTAACGAGTAGAAACATTGTTATGTGTTTTTTTAGTTAATGAGGAATGTTGCTGTCTTTATTAAGAGCACAAATAACGCTATAAAAAATGGTTTTATTTCATTCGATTCTCATATCTTTTACCTTGGATTCTTATGATCAATACTTCAAAATTATTAAAAAATGTGGGCACCTGTAATAAGACATTCTCTAATTTCAATGATGGTCGAAATATACAATACTAATAGCAATACGATATAAATAAAAATGTATTTAGCGTGCCTTCACATTACATTGTATATTATTAAAAAGATTCTATTGCATTTTTATTGTGTAAAATACTGTGTATTCTTGAGAATCTCTTACTGTAGGTTATTTTGTATTAAAAATAGAAATTCCTCAAAGATTTACACCATAAAGATTAATATGCACATTAAAACAAAAAAAAATTATTCGATTGAATTTCAATTTCAAAAGATTACCAAGAAATATAATATTCCTACTAAACGCCAAGTATATCAATAGCATAAGCCTCATTTATTTAAGGGAATAACTTCGATCTACAACGAATTCCATTAGAAGTTAACAGAACGTCTCTTATATTTTACGAACAGATAGCGTCCAGTCCAATTAGAACAAATTCAAATTCGAATTCCCATTTCCACCCTCTGCAAACAAGTGTATCCAGACGAACCTCATCGAATTCTGAGGAACCCGGTCAAGAACTTTCAAACCCCCTTCAAGTCTTGGAAGCGAGCCATGCATATTTTATCAAGCGAAGGAGAAGAAAAGGGTCCTTGGTCATTTGAATGCTGCAATCAGATGCAGGTGAGGAGAGGAGGAGATGATCTAAGGAGACACACGAGTGTCTTCTTAAGCCGGTGCGCCACAGGGAAGAAAGCGAGGTCGTAAACATGCCATCTTTAAATACTAAGCCTCTGCCCGAGGTGATAATCAGTATCAAACCACGAGAGCAAATTCACTTTTATGAGGAAGTTATATTTAAAGCTGCTTCGATCCCCATTTTATGTGTTCTGTCACGAGGAAATTGAGCAGTTCTTTTAGAAGATCTGGTTTTTAATTAAATATAATGGCACGCACAAGTATTAGGTATGTGTTTTCTTCCAAGAATTAGAGAAGGAGTTTAATAAAGGTAGAAGAATTTAATAAAGTTTTTATCTATATATTAACAAAAATTATACAGACATAAATAATGACGCCACACTTTCGTTTATTGCAGTAAACCATATCTTTGTATGTTTATCAAAAATTCTGCCCATTATTATGGTTTGTAATTTTAATTTTAAATTAAAGTGTTTGAAAATGAATAGAAATATATTTGAAATTTAGTTTATAAGTATTTTTTACTTCATTTTATAGGAACTTGAACGTAGAAGAGAAAAAGAAAACATCTTTTGTGCAAAAAACATGAAACAAGCTCTTCTTTCGTATTACATTTATTTACAGACTTACTGTCTTTGTTTTTTTATTTTTTAGCTGACATCTTCTAAACGCTTCATGTAGCAAAATACAGGAATAAAAGTTATATTAAAATGCATAATTTTGTCCTACTGCAAAATTTTCATCATGATTAATCAGAGAGAATATCTGAAAAACTTTCCAGAGACTATCCTTTTTAAGCAATGAATGCAATGTACAGCATAAAGAGGACTTGAATCAGAATTGAATAATCAGTATCTGCGCCTTCTACAACTGAAATAAATCTTAACATGTTCTGCGTATTGCTCAATTTATTATCTAATTTATTTTGTTAATTAAATATTTTGATCTGCTTATCTATTTAGCAGAGAAATTGGAGTTTTAATTTCTTAAAAATTCATATACATAAACATTAACGAACCCAGCTTAATACAAGAAGAAAAATTAATTTTAAGTGACTGAATTTTCAATTTCTTTACGACGTAGCATTTTAAAAATTTAATCTCTAGTGTATAAATATATACCCACAAGGTGAAAGAAAAGTATGCGTACTCTGTTTACTATTAATTATAAAATAATTGTCTTCAGATACATTTTCATTTAGGGCAAAAAAAAAAAAAATACCAGAAGGATTCTTTAAAAATAGTCAATGAAGATAATAAACATTGTTTGAATCATTTCATCTCGTACAAGTATTATTTAAATACATACATATGAAAGTCAATATTTAATTCAGCAGTAAGTACGAATTCGTATTCCTTCATTAAATTTTAAGTAATAGAATTAATATTCGTAAAATGTATTAAAAAACAATATTTTAGTTACACATGTAAATACAATTGATAGAACTATCTTCTTAAGATTTCAAAGGTTAATCCAATTCTAATTAAAATAGATTTTTACTTCAAACAAGACATCAAATCATTATTTTTTATTTATTTCAATTCAGACCGTTAGTTCTAAAACTATACTTAAGCTTCACGTTTGTCAAATGTATTTTTTTTTTCTTTTTTTAATCACATACATAAAAAGTTCAATTAACCTTAAATTTCTAAATGGTATGTGAAATGTTATGAGTATATCGAAAATAATTGAATTCCGTGAATTTTATTTCACTCGTTAAAATTTGATTAGATTTGAAGGATTTCATACAGAGTACTATTAATTTTTTTTAAAGTGGATGAATATTCATTTGAATTATAATTAATTTACATGGCATACATCTTAAATTTAAACTCTAATTAGAACTTCTACTTTAGCTGTTTAATTAAACATAATGAAGAATTCGAAATTCGAAAAAAATTCAGTAAAGGAAAAAGATTATTTCCTTAAACATGTGCGTTATAATACAAACTTTTAAATTTGTCTTTAAAGTTCAAATTAACTCTATTTTATGCAAACATAAAAAATTAAAATTTACATAAGCATCAACTTTGAGATTTTTTACCAGTTGAGATGTATAAAAGTTTAATAATAAAAAAAAAATCTGCTCCATAAAAATTAGCAAAATTTTGTATATTATAATTTAATGTATGTTTTATTACAATATTTTACAGAAATAAAATTAAAAATTATTTCAAATAAAAATAGAGCTTTAACATGTTTGAAATGCTATCAATAAACATTTAAACAAAGCGCTAGCCGTATGTTAAAGAAAAGGGAATAACAATAATTCATAATCTTTAGAAATTGTCTTATTATATATGATATTTAAATATTAATTATCAATTATTAGATCTGATGTGTGCCAGAAAACTTGTTTACTTACTTTATTAATATTTACTTTAGGAAACTATTGCTTTATTTAGCCAATTTATATTATTTAAGACAAGTTATTTATAATCTCAAACCTTTCATTTCTGCAGAGATATTTTTTCATAGAAAAATTTATCAAAACGAATGTTTTATTTTTTGTAGCCGGGAAACTTTCAAACTTTTCAAAAGCAATAAAATCATTTACAATGAAATGGAAATAAACCTAATCATTAACCGTTTCTCATCGAGCACAGACAACTGCATATCGGTCCCCAAAGATAAAATGCTACTTAACAGTTTGAAATGATGTGGGTGAAGGTGTGCTTATTTGCAATGACAGTGGCAAGAATATTGAGGATTCAAAAAATAATTATAAAAGTTGGGGGAAAAGGGAAATATTGCAACAACTTTTTGAGGAGAGCTGGGAAAAAGGAAGACCTGAGAGGTAATTGAAATTACAAGATTTGTGCAGGAATGTATGGCATTATATATTTCTGGATTACCCATCACTTCAATTTTGAAAATCTAATTTTATCATTCCGTTTTTTGAAAATCATCCTTTAAAATTAGACTAAACGCGTTACACTAAACGACCTAACCACTATTTACAAAGTATACTCGTCACCCTCTTTGAGTCTGCTCAATTGTTGTTGCTAATAATGCTTGCTCTTTAATGGCATTATCCGTCCTACATTACGTGCTAAAGATTTAAGCCCTTTTTTATCTTTATCCCATCACCAAATCGTTCCGGGGCGCGTTCTTTTCCGTGTCCTCCAATTTGCCCTCATCATCCATCAATGGCCAAGTGACATTGATTCCTCGCCAACGGACGACTTCATGTGGAGTGTGGGGGCTTGATAAATCATTTCCGATTTAGTCCCAGACAGGGTGTCATTGTTTTCAATCACTGCTTGGAAGCTTCAGGGTGTGTGTGTGTGGGGGGGATGATGTTTAAACTATTGAAATGCCTCCGTGATGGATGATTGGGTAAATATTAAGCGAAGTGATCATGCAACTGGAAGAATTGGGAAATCTTTTGGTAGATATTTTTGTCACAAAACTGTAATCCAAAAATTTGGATATAATAAAATGAAAAGTAGGAAAGTCATATCGCATGGCCTGTAACTTGATTAACAGCGTGCATAAATGTTTATTTTATATAATTGAAATTCTTCACTGTAGAGTGAATAAATATAGAATAAAAACTAAACAAACTTTTTTGCTTTTTAATAAATAAATCGATTGTGCGTGCATTCAAAACAGTTTTAAATAATCGGAATGCATTGCATTGCTTTGGTTTTAATTTTGAAAAAAAAAAAAAAAAAAAAAAAAAACTACTGACCTGTTGCAAATGGTACGCACTTTATCATTGACATCAAAAGAAATGTATTTTTTAATAGTATTTTTTCCTCAGTTTTTTAATTAAATGATCCTAAAATCAACACAAAAATACGAAATAATTAAAAATAATTTAGAATCTTTACATCTTAAACAAATATGCTATAAAAATTTCTTATACGCAAGTTGTTAAGATTTAAAGATTTCAATGTCTGGTTTCTATTTCCTAATCTTTATTTTACGCAATGTATAAACTTTTTTGGAAGAATGAGATACTCTGGAATAAGTTATCTTTTTTTTACAGATCTATATGTGAATTAATAAAAAAAATGAGGACGTATTTTGAATTATTAAAAATGTATATTACATTTTAAAAATAAAATAAAGAAAGAAATAATATGTATAAACAAATTATATACGTATACAAAATTTATATTACATACATTATGTTTAATATTTCACAATAAATAATTAATGAAATATATGAAACACATGAAATATGAAACAATATTATACGATTCATATGTTCACAATAAATAATTAATTTACGTAAATAAAGTATTATTTTAAAATACACATTATATCAATTTATTATTGCTAATCACATTTCAACAAAAAATCCTAATTTAGACATGACCACTTTATTTATTAAAATATATGCATAACTAAACATATAAATAGATCGCAAAAATGTATAATACAAATTTTGAAAAATGATTTCAAGCTATGCAGTTGTTTTTTGCATAATGCATAAGGAAATATCTTTTTTTAATTCTTTAATAATAATAGAGAGTTTTTGCATACCGTACGTTAGTTAAGGACGTCCGTTAGCTTTTTCTCCCTAGCGCGCATGCTCATAGGAAACATAATTTCCTATGAGCATGCGCGCTGGGGAGAAAAAGCTAACGGACGTCCTACGGTAACTAACGTACGGTATGCAAAAACTCTATTATTCAGAATATCATCGTTAAGAATGACGTAAAAAAGTTGCTGGACAAAAATTCCGAGATGAAAGATATCTTTGAATATTTTTATTTCGCGTAGGAAAATAACTTTTGGCTAAAACTTGTATGGATAATTTAATTTGTTCATATTTATTTCCATTCCTTTTCTAAGCCCAATTTGTCTTGAATTATTTCGACTCCCCAATTTAATTAGATATATTTCAGTGCTTTCATATAAATTCGATTATCGAGAAGACTAAATGTTAATTTATTTCTAAAAATTATATTGGAATAATTGAAAAATTCTTATTTTTTAATAAGAATAATATTTAAATGTATCTTTTAAAACCCTCTTTTAGTTTTCTAATTATAATGTTGGTCAAATATTCTTATTAAATAATATTCTTAACTTTTCGTGGTCTTTGTTCTATTTTCCGATATTTAATTATATAATTTTTAATTAAATTTTACAAATTTTTAAAAAAGTACAATACCAAAAGGGTCAATGCATATATGGAGTGTGGTATTTTTGGTGACAACAAAATCAGTTAAAGCAGATAAATTAGTTTAAAAATTACAAATAATTTTTAACACTTAATAATTTTATTTATGTAATTATGAAACTGCTTTATGGATGCTTTTGTTTTTCCTCACATATAATTAACAACTTCAAAATATTATCTCTAAAAAGAATCTGCGGAAGACAATCTGTATAATATCCATATAAATATTCTATATAATATCTATATATCCATAAAAATTGTGCACAAATCACCAATAATTACTGAGGTAGTAGGTAATAATTCATGAATTTATAAATAATAATTTATAGTTAATTTGTAATCTGAAATCATATTCGTCAATGTTTCAAGAAAAAATCCATTAATCCGAGTGAAAAATCATCGCCTACAATTGAACAAGTCTTTAAAACATTGGAAAACCAAACAGAACCGCCGTATTGAGAAACCACTTCCATCCATAAAACTCGATAACAACGATAATAATAAAAGGCTTCCTAGCTGCCCCATATTGTCCGGCGGAAACAATTCTTTTTTCCGCGTCCTTGCAGCAGATGTCCGCTGACAAATATTCCCCCGCGGTCATCCTTCTGCCCATCGCTGACCGCTGCATTTCCATACAGATTGCGACCTGTCAGAGAGAGAGCTCCGCCCAGCCATCCCTCGGGCACCCCTGCAATGAACGGCAGACCCTGTAACGACGACCTGCGAAAGGCCATTTTTAGCTTATTGCTCCATATTTGGATGAAAATCATATTTATATATACAGCAAACCTGTTCATCATTCGCCGGAATATTTCTTTTATGTGATTTCTTACTCTGAGCCCGATTTCTTCCTCTGTCAGCAATCGTCGGTCAATTTTGGATAAGGTCTGTTAAACGTTTTGGTGAATCGATTCGGAGACTGCCGTCAGCTTTTAAGGAATTATTTTAACTTGGAACATATTTTTGCTGAATGTAATGCTGTAGAAAAAAATTACATCAGCAATCTGACATGAATCGTATGATGGTATTTGTTACAATATGAAAGTCATTTTATGCTTGTTTAAATTCTTTAAATACATTTTTTTCTGCATTTTCTTTGTTCTACTTTTATTGTTTAGAATTTATGAACTAACTTCCAACTTATATGTGTACAATTTTTGCTAAAATAATTTAAACATACGAGCAAAAATAATTTCTGAGAGCAAAAATAATTTAAAATATTTGAATTTTTTACCGAATTCGTCAGCTTTTGTGGTATTATTTTAAATTGAGTGATATTATTTTAATTTCAGTTTGTCTTTAATGTGCTTAATGGCATTTTTCCTGCATTATAATAATTAAATTGTTTTATTTAAATTTATTCAAAGCAAAAATACTCATTATCACCGTAATATATGTATACGAGTAAATTACGTTCCTTTATATGACTCAGAAAATTCGCTAATTTGAAATGGATACTAACTTATCTACTACGGAAATATCACATTATGGAAATTTTCGTCTCATAATGTTTGAGGTAGACAGAGACGAGAAACTAGCCTACCGTATCAAAGCACTTTGTCAACTATCAATTACAATATAATCTATTTTAATGAAGATGTGCGTGGACATCGCGTCTGCCTGCAAAGTAACTATTAACCACTGCTATCGGTACTTTCAAGCATGTGCGACTATGGGACATGGAGGATCATCCAGTTTTCTGATCGGTAAAAATTCATTCAAATTTTCAACAAGAATGGAGAGAATGATTAAGTCAGTCTGTAATTCAACAGGCCATAGTATGACAGTGTAATTGTCATAAAATACTTTTATTTAATATGCGGTGCATCTCCAATTCTTTAAATGTAAGATATTTAAACTGAGATTATATTTTTATTAATAATTGCGGTTTAACACGAACAGAAGTCAGATCGACAATGAAAAAATGTACTAATAAAAAAAAAATATTGTCGTCAATTTCAAAGTATTGTCATGTTGATATAAAAGTATTGCCATCCATATTAAAAAAAGCTGTAAAATAAATTTTTATAAATAATTTTGTTTAAATTTTTATTATAGTCAATACAATGTTAAATTAACCTAAAATGAGCGACTTTTTAATCGTTTTTCTGAAATGTCGTTCTGTTTTCCTAAATTATTATTATTATTATTATTATTTATCTAAGAACAGTTTTGTCAGACAAAAAGTGAATTTCGATGGATATAAATAAGTAGGTTTTCACTTGTATATCATTTTTTGCCCGTTTAAAAGTGGCAAAGTTATTATTAATAAAAATATTTTTTACTTAGCAAATTCCAAATTTAAGAATTCAGAGAACTAATAAAATAATTCGGATGTAGCCTTAAAAACGTTATTAAACGGATGAAAACGTTATTAAAGCAATTCGAATAATGGCATGAATGCAATTAGAATAATGACATGAAATATTTCTGTTATCTATATTAGTGCTTTTTATTTTTTTGCCAAAAGCGGTGTTTGCTACATCAATGGATATAAATAAATAGTAGTTTTTCAGTTATAAATCATTTTCTGGCATTTAAAAGTGGCAAAATAACTATAGATAAAAATATTTATTACACAATTCAGAGGTCAGGTGATTAATAAAACAACTCAGCATTAAAATAGATACTCAGATATAGCATTAAAATTTCAATTGTTGTCGAAGCATTTAAAGTTACAAAAACGTGAAATATTAATGTTATTTTTATTTAATTCGAAAGTGTCCAAAAACTATTTATGATATATATACAAATAAACACTTTTACCAAATTCTTGCAAAGTTATGAATCCGAAATTAGAAACCCAATTGTAATGAATGTGATGATTAAAAAGCTAAAGCTCAAAAACTAAACTTAATTAAAATAGTTGACCAACGGGGAGTGCAATGGAAAAAAAATACAAACCATTATTTTAACACATTCTTTTTTTTAAATGATAAATATTTTGGTTCACAACTAAATGAATTTACTAGGAACGGTATAAATGGTTCTTTGCAGTTCTGAAAAATTCTTAGCAACTTATGAATTCATAACGTTAACTTGAACTTAAGTCAAAGGAAGATGGATCCAGAAAACAAACAAACAAAATTCTTCATTAAACCCTCCCCCATAACATACCACAGACTTTTAATAAATTAAGTTCTTCCAGTTCAAGCTCTGCAAGTTAATGACGCCCGAATACCTTAAGACAAGGGGAAAGAGTTCTTCACGCCTGACGATGAACTGGTGTTGTTTCGTCCTTTTTATTATTATTGTTGTTGGTGGTGGTGGTATAATTAGTCTTTCTATGGTGGGGCAACAAATGGTGGTGTCACGACTCTTTTTAATAAAATTATGGTACAGGTAAAAGTTTAGGGCGTCTGCTGTTGCTCATCTTTGTCCTGGTGGAAAATGTGTTCGATTTCTAAAAAGATTTTGCTCCCTTGACATGAAGGTGAAGAAAATTAAATCTGGTGGAGTAGAAAAGAAAGGTTAAATGAATTCTTTAAACAATGAACCAAGTTTAGGCTTCATTATTGTTGATGAGGTAGATTGAGAGAATTTACAGCTTGATTTATGAATGTTGTTCCGTATTTAAAAAACATGAAATATTTAAAATACTTCGGACTATTAAAAGTATTTTAACAAATATTTAAGCATTACGCTACAATGTGCAGAATGGTTGTTAAAAAAAATTACGCCATACAATGCTTTAAGTTGGGGTGTGATAGCCGAGTGACTAACGCTCTGACGCTGTATCCCTGTATTGTCATAGTCAAACCTCCATGATAGTAGTGGTATTAGTAGTTTGTAATCCACTTTAATCAGTTGGTATCGGTCTAATAAGACTCACGGGGCTTAGAGATAATAAGTCTACCCCGTAAAAAGAAAACATCTCTAGTCTTCAAATCTGCCAGTAGGCGGGCGACCTCGGCCTGTTGCGCCAATGAAGAAGAATGGTTTAAGTTAACGATTTTTATTTTAAATTAAAAACGAATCTGCATATGCATTAGAGTACGTTAACTTTTTTTTTTTCTTCTTCTTATCCCACTTGGTAGACAGCAACATCTAGACCAAGTTCGAAGAACCTTGTGGTCTCATGGAAAGGGGAAAGGGGTAAGGACAGCTTCTGTTGTGATAAATTATTCGTGGATAGAAGTCTGACTTATATCCCTGTCAAAGAAGTAGAAGGGTAGTTCCTTCTGGGAGGACTTTTTACGAGGAACGACCCCGCATTTGACTATCGTATTGGAGAAAAATCGCAAAACACCCACCAGGTAGTCTGACTCACGAGGCATGATGTGAACATCACACACGCCATCGAGTCTCGTGTTTTGAAGCAGTGTCTACAAGCCGGCAGCAGATTGAACCTCTATCCTAATATTAAACAGTATCGCGCTTTGCCAATGATCCATGAAATTGGCAATAATTTCTTTAAATATTGTTATATTTCAGAAATTTATTACGAAATTTTATTTGAAACGTGTTAATTTACATTTAAGAACTCATGTTTATCTTAATATAATATACTTTCTTAATTTAATAACAATTACTCACAATTTCCCGGTGAAATATCTGAAGTTTTTAAAATTGTATTAAAGTATGCATTTACAAAAGAAAATTAAAATAATGCTTATAGTATGATTCTTTAAATAAATAATTTAATGATTTAAAATGAATAAAGTTGCCTGAAAATATATTTGAAATCTAAGAAACAAATCAGTCGAGTCGAATTAAAGATTAAATATACTTATTAAACATAAACACATTTTTATCGTTAAATCATTATTAATGCTCATTGAAATTTTCCATTTGAGACACTATTAAGTGATTTGTAATTTTTCTCTTGGTGGAAAAAATAGATCGAGTTGCAGCTTTTGTTTTGTTTCCTACACTGTGCAGGTTGAATGACTTTTGTCTAGACATCTTCTAAAGAACAAAATAAGAAATTTCCATGAAGCATATAAAGAACTTTGAATCTTGTGCACATTATTGAATATTTTAGTATTATTGAGCGGTGCTGAGTTTATTTTTCGAAGCAAATATAATTTTAATTTTAATTTATACGATGCCATTATTTTAAGGATAAGTTATTAGTTTGTATTACAACTATTTTAAATACATTCAATAGATGTATTGTTCCGAAAACTATATTTAACAGGTAGCTTAGTCAAATAAAAAAAAAAAATAATAAATGCTTAGTCCAACGAAATTGCCGAATAAGAATTTTTTGAGGAAATGCTTTTTAAAAAGATAATAATTAAAATTTATAATTAAGGAATAATCAGAAATTTATATTTTTCAGCAACAAAAATAAAATTTAATTTTGTAGTGTTAAATAGTAGTTCAGTGTAGTGTGTAGTGTTTCTAATTAAGAGCATAATAACACTATAAGAAAAAAGCGTTATTTCATTCGATTCTCGTGTTCACCTTGGAACCTTAAGATAAATGCTTACATATTATTAAAAAATGTGGGCACATTATAATAAGACATTTTATAATTTCAATTATGATCGAAATATAAATTATTAATCTTAATACAATATGCATAAAAATAGTGAATTTAGAATGTCTTTACATTGTAATGTATATCCTTAAAATATAGATTTGGATTTACAGTATTAAGGATTACTATAGATTATTAATGCCAAAAGTAAATTATTATTTCTTCAAATTTCAATTTTAAAAGATCATCAATTAATATAATTCACTTTTCTTAAAAACCTAGTATATCAATAGCATCCACCTCATTTACTTAAAGGAAATATTTTCGATATACAAATGAATCGAACCGAACAACGTCTTGTATAAATTACGAACAGATAGCGTCCAGTCCATTTAGGACATATTCAAATTCCGAATTCCCAATGTATATCCCTCAGCAAACAAGTGCATCCAGACGAACCCTCATCGAATTCTGAGGAGCCCGGTCAAGGCCTCTTAAACCCCCTTCGAGTCTTGGAAGCGAGCCACGCATATTTTATGAAACGAAGGAGAAGAAAAGTGTCCTTGGTCATTTGAATGCTGCATTCAAATGCAGGCTTTGTAAAGTGGTGAGGGGAACGACTCTGGGGAGACATGCGAGTGTCTTCTTAAGCCGGTGCACCGAGTGCGCCTCGGGAAGAAAGGGAGGTAGTAAACATGCCATCTTTGAAACACTAAGCCTCTGCCCGAGGTGATAATCAGTATCAAACCGCGAGAGCAAATTCACATTCTGAGGAAGTCATCTTTAAAAAGCTGCTTCGAACCCCATTTTCTGTGTCCTGTCAGAAGGAAATTGAGCAGTTCTTTTCGAAGGCTTGGTGTTTAATTATATATAATGGCACGCACAAGGATTAGGTGTGTGTTTTCGAGAGCAAGATTTAGAGATAGAGTTTAGCAAAGGTAGAAGCATTTAATGAAGATTTCCTCTATATTTTTAGAGAAATTTTCTGGACATTAAAAATGACCCACACTTTCGTTTATTAAAGCAAAACCAGATCTTTCTATGTTTATCATGAAATTCGTGCAATCGAATTTAATTTTCAGACAAGTGTTGAGAACTGGATTAAAATATATTTAAAATTTAATTTATAAGGATTTTTATTTTCATGTTTTAGTAGCTTGGAAATAGAAGGGAAAAAATATATAGCCGGGCAATAAATTATGAAACCATCCTTTCTTTTTGTGTTTCATTTATCTACAAAGGATTTGGTTTCGTTTGTCACTCTACCGTCATCTTGTGCACACGAGGGCTAAACAGACCGGGACCTACACTTTAAAGTGGATTCGGACCACTCAGAAAACCACCCATCGGCAGGATTCGAACCTCGCGTGTGTGTTACCAAAATCAGAGAGCTAGCCAATTGTACGTCGCCATTTATCCACAAGTTTTTTTTTTTTTTTTCAACTCCCCAGTTGACATCTTCTAAAAGCTTCGTCAGTAAAAAAATGGAAATAAAAGTTATATTATAATGCGAATTTTGTTATTCAATAAAATGTGTATCGTTATTAATGAATCAATCAATTTTTTGTAACATAAATAATAAAAGCTGCAAATAGCATAGCGTAAAAATGGGGGAAATTGAAATGCAATTCATTTAGATGAGATTGCTCAAAGAAAAATTCACTAAATGATAAGTATATAATGCAGGAATTATTGATGGTGAACTTAGAAATTCATTTAAATGTATTTACTGCATAGATGTAATAGTTATTTTTGTTTCATAATCAAAAAACTAAAAGAATATTTTTTTTTATCACACTATTTTACTAAATACAATTTTTTAAGTTTTGAAATCAATTGTTAATGAACTTAAAAAAATATATTTTCCAATTACTTCAGGGTTCTTTTTATAAATTTATTTATCACAGACAGCACTTTATAACAACATTGTTTAATTAAAGTTTATATGCGTTTCATTACATTTACGAATGGAAATACTGAAAATTAGAACAAACCTAAATTTTATTTCCATCAAAATATTTTATACACGATTTATCATCAAGGTAAATAATTTTCTAAATTTATATATGTGTTGCAAAAATTAACTTTTAAAAACAAAGTAAGAACCCTTTAATATATTATTTGGGATAATTTGGTTAAAATAAGTAAATTAATTGATTCAAATAAGTAAATTAAGTAATAAAATTAAGTGATTTATATAAACGATTTAGTGTATAAGAAAGCCCTTAAATATATTAAATTAAAATGTTAGCGATTAAAAATAAAGCGAAAAAAAATATAAAAATTTAAAAAATAAGAAATCGTTAATAACTATCGACAGACACAGCAAAATAAAAAAATTGTTTAAAATCTGAGAAAAATGTGAAGAGTTTTATTTTTAACAAATGGCGAACAAATTCTTCATATTCATTTACAGAAGATACTTTGGATAAGAGTGTCAAATGAAGAATATATATATATATATATATATATATAAAAGGTTAAAGTTATATGTAAATGACAGATTTAGTTACAATATGCTAAATGGCAGAATATAATTAAAGTCGGATAAATTTACTGTCTATAATAAACAGTAACATTGTTAACAAAGAACAATTACATTTATAAGATATACTATTGATTGTTTGAAAGACTAATAATAAATAATTTTAGTAAATTTAATTTAATTTTAAAATTTAATTTTTGAATAATAAATAATAATAATTTTAATTAATAAATAATTTTGTGAATTTTTGTCAAAAACTTTTTATTTTCACTTTTGGTGATCCAACAAAGTTTTCCACTTTAAAAATTTTATGACAGCCTATGAACATATATCAGCCATCGTTAAGAATAAAATAGACTTTATTTAGAGATGACTATATAACCAAGCTTTCATTTCTACTGAAGTAAAAGAGACACAATATCGTTTGACTATTTAACTAATCAAGATGTAATTGAGAATTATAATCATACCAAAACGTATTTAGGTCTGATGGTTTCTAAGTAGTCGAGTTAGAAACTTCGGCCTACCTGTAAAACCTCTTTATGTTGAAGGAAAAGAAAATCTAGTAGCTCAATCGATTTAAATTAAATAACATACAACTTATTTTTAAAAAACTCAGATTTATTAATGCTCTAATTATTAAAAGAAAATTGCAAGATAGATAAACTAAAAGATCAGAGATCAAATATTTATTAATTACATCAATAAATATGTCAAGTTCAATGTTTAAGAGCTCAACTCAACTGACTTCGGCATGATAGTTTTCATAAAGATTATAGAATTACGTGACAATATTTTCATTATAGACATTATTTTCTCTTTGTACGAGTCAGGTTAATAATTCTGAAAATTTATTGAGTAGTAAAAATTTAAAAAAATTTTTAAGTTCATAGTTAATTTTATACGATAGTTTATAAAAGATTCTCAAATTTTAAAGTTAACCGACACATAATTAGGCATTAAAAATAAAAAAAGTTTATATGTATTATTCTATTTGTTTCATACTAATTCAAAATAAAGTTTTATTTGATGTTTATTAATATATAATGTGTTAAAACTTATTTTAAAGCTATATTCTTTTTCAAAATTAAGTTTTCTTACAATAAATATCTCTATTTCCTGTTGAGAATTGAATTTTAAGAATAGATTTATTATCTATTTCATACATACAAATTTTTAAGTAGTTCTAGCTTTTATTGAATAATTTTTGAAATAAATGTTTTTGGGGAATTAAAAGATCATATTTTAAATTAATAAACCATCCACTTTGTATAAAAGGGTTAATAAGTACTATTTAGATATAAAATAAATAAATTAGTTATTGAATTTTGAAACAAATTAAACAATTTGCATATTTAAATCACTTGTTTTCAAAAGTGTTAATATCGCCCTAAAAATTCATTTCAGAAAATAATTTTCTTAAATACAGAAAATAAAATAAAATACGTATAAAAGTTTTGTTTATATTTTTTATGTCGCGTTTGTTGAGAAAGATGATCTAGACTTCGTTATGAAGAATGCACAAACGCATTATATCAGAAAGAAAATTACAACGCTCAGAATTGGAAAAATATTATGAACACTTTATATAAACTAGTGATATTTCACAGCGAATAATAGGTTTTTATTATATTACACTGACATGAAATAAATAGTTTGTTGCAAAATCTTTTTTATTTTATAAACTCGTGAATTACCATGATAAAAGCAAAAACATTTTTGTTGCTGAAGCAAAAAGCAGAATATGAAAATTTCCGCAAGTAAAATTATTTATTTAAGTAATTCTGTCAAAAATGTAACTCTTTTACTGAGAGAAATAAATAAATATTTTTATGTGAAAGAAATGGATTATTATGCAGCGTTTTCTTTAAATTTAAATGTGAAATTCTCTGTCGATCAGCTGTTGGCCTAAATAATAAGAACAAGATGACATACTAAATAATTTAAAAATACATGGTATGAAGAAACTATTATTATGTATAGAAATTTTGTATGCTCAGTAATTCCTGACTATTTATATCCATTATTTGAGAAGTGAATCGAGGAATACGGTGATATCTTAAGGCTAAATAACTAGAAAAAATGCATTTATTAGAAGCCTGAAAGCATTATTTTAAACATAATTTAATGGGTGTTTAAAAATTTGTACATTTGTAAACATTTTAAAAGTCTCAAATTTAAATTTTGATAAATAATTGTTGTAATTAAGTTCTCAATACATTATATGTTTCGTAAAACGTAAAAACAATGATAAGATTTATTTTTAGTGTTCATGTAATATATTAATTGGCCTAATTTTATTTCACTCTTTAAAATTTTATTCAAATTGAAGGATTTCGATACAGAATACTATTAATTCTTTTTTAAAAGTGGATGAATACTCATTTGAATTATAATTAAGGTACATGGCAAAATCAGAAAATTAAACGCTAATTAAAATTTCTACTTTAATTGTTTAATTTAAAATAATGAAGAAATCGAATTTCCGAAAAATTCAATTAAGGAAAAGGATTATTTCATTTAACAAGTGCATTATATAACAAATTTTTAATTTTGGTTTTGACGTATAAATAGCTCTATTTCATACAAAACATCAGATTATTTACAAAATTAAATACCTATTAATTTTGAGATTTTTTTATAAGTTCAGAAGCGAAAAACTCAGCGACAGAAAATTAGTAAAATTTTACATATTATAATTCAATGCACATTTTATTATAATACTATAGAGAAATAAAATTTAAAATTACTTAAAATAAAAACAACGCTTTTTAAAATACTTTGAGTGCTATCACTAAAAAGTTTAAACAAAACCCTAGCTGTTGGTTTTAAGAAAAGTGCAAAAACAATAATTCATTATCTTTAGAAAAAGTCTTAATAAATTTGTGGAAAAATTTTAATAATCTATTTTATAACTGATGATGCTTTGGGAAGAGATTGATTTGCTTAGTCAATTTATATTATTTAAGGCAAGTTATTTATAATCTCAAAACGTGTATTTCTGCAAAGGTATTTTTTCTAAGAAAAATTTGCCAAACAATTTTTATATTTTTTTTGTAAGCGGGAAACGCCGGTTCATACCGATATGAACTTTTCAAAAACAGTAAAATTATTTACAATGAAAAGGAAATAAGCCTAATCAGTACCATTTCTCATTGAGTACAGACTACTACAGCACGGCGCTCAAAGATAGGAATGCTTCTTGACGGTTTGAAATTGTGTGGGTGAAGTTGCACTTATTTGTAATAACAGTGGCAAGAATATTGAGGAATTAAAAAAAAAAAAAAAAGAAGGTGAATATTGCAATAACTGTGTGAGGAGATCTGGAATAAAGTAGACCTGGGGGTAATTGAAATTACAACATTTGAACAGGAATGAACGAAATTGCAACAAAAAATTACCTGTATTCGTTTTTGACAATACAATGACTGTAACTGTAGCATTTTTTCCATGTTAAGAGATACAGTATTTCTGTTCCCATTGGAAAGGATGTATATTTTTTATCAAGTGCATAATAACAACTTATCATTCAAATGCGACAGCAGATAAGCAGTATCGGAGATATTTATAATATTATTTATGCAATTTGTGTTATGTACTAATGAGAAGAACTTTTCACTGAAATATAACAGCAGATTATCAGATCCATGTTTGGTCAGAAACAATTACCAAATGCGATACGTGACGAATTGTTGCATCGTGATTGGTGATAGACCATAAACTGAGGGAGTTACGACACCAATGAGAAGTGAGGTAAGCTGACACCCCCTTCGTATCCGTTTGCCTTAAAGGGAGGGTTTTGTTGAAGGAATTAAGAATGTTCTGCGAAGAGTCGACGAAAAGTGTTATTTTTCTCTTTTCTGAAAGAGACTGAACAGGCCGGAGATTCCGCTTGTTTACAAAGTCCTTTTAGTCTCTTGTGGTTCCGTGTATCACTCCACGTTTACTCACTATAATTTAGCTTACTCACTCACTGATAATTAAGTTCTGCCGCAGACCAGTGCATTAGATTCGTCGTAGACTCGAGAACTCTGAAAATCTCCGTGAAGGTGTAATAGATCTACAATAGGCCACGATTTTACAGCAACCTTATGAAGAACGACAAAAATTGTGGGTGATTAATCACTTTGAAAATTTACAGCGTAATTTTTTAAATATTAATCCTGAAAATGTGTAATCTCTCAGGAGTAAAAAATTAATTTAAAACTTTGAGTATGGCGTTTTTAGTGAATGATAATTTTCCACTTACGATCGTATAATAAAATTTAGTAGATTAAATTTTTTGTATTCCTTTACATAAATAACATGCAAACATATCTAATAATCAGTCTATATCAATATTTATAAAACATGTACACATGAGTTCAGGCGGCTAAATACTCATGAGATTATAGAGCAGTGACAAATATCACACAAACTATACTGAAACAGTTATTTTGAAATGCGAAACCGCAAGGATTCCAACTTTATCGGTGAATATCGCACAGTTTAATCTTCTTTTATGACGTAATATGTTTTTATTTTTGTGTGTATGTTTAAAAATACTACGATAGGTTTTTCATCCACTCTTAGCATGTTTAAAAATGGATGAAATCTTTTATTCTTGCTATTTCCCTTTTCAATAAGTTAAATCATGCACATTATATGTATATTCTCTCAGTCTAATTGTTTTTCATATTCCCAAATGTCTCTTCTCAACGTTTACGTATATATGTCATTTTCCCAAATGTTATATACACTTATGTCCATAAATTAAGGATAATTCAGAATCACACAGAAATTGAACTCTAAAATAAAAATTTCACCTGTAGAATTATCACACACATCTTTAAGAAGAATATGCAAATTACAGGGAAGCCACTAGATGGCGCGGATAGTACATCACGATGAAGAGAGTGTAAGACAGGGGTATATAAGAAATGGTGGCAAAGAAGTAAAATTGTTCACAAGCGCTTTAAAAAGCCTTTTAGTGCAATAACTGCATAGTTATGGCAAAAAGGAAGCATTTGGATGATTTTTTACGTGGTAGAATTATCGGACGACTGGAATGTGGACGTACCCAGCTGGAAGTATCCGAGGAACTTGGAATCGCCCAAAGTGTCATCTCCAGGCTTTGGCAACGATTCCAAGATGATGGTAATGTGAGTAGATGTTACAGCACAGGTCGCCTCGAGATACAACGCCGAATGAGGACCGGTATTTAGCAGTTACTGCCAAAAGAAACAGACGGAGCACAGCATCAGACCTGTCTCATCAACTCTCTTCAGCTACCGGTACGACAGTTTCATGGCAGACCGTGTACAAACGCTTAGGGCACATTGGTCTATATGCTCGTAGGCCTGTCAGATGTGTTCCACTTACCGCAACTCACTGTCGCCTGCGATTAACCTGGAGTAGAGAGCATGCATTGTGGACACCGCAACAGTGGTCTTGTGTGATGTTTTCCGACGAGTCCAGGTTTAGTTTGCAGTCTGATTCTCGCCGGACTTTCATATGGAGAGCGCCAGCTACCCGTTACCACCAAGAGAACACCATTGAACGACACCGTTACGGTGGTGCAAGATTGCTCGTTTGGGGAAGAATCATTCTTGGTTCCAGAACTGACCTGCATGTTCAGAGTGTAACGATGACAGGCCACCTCTATTGGGATGTCATTCTGGAACAACATGTACGTTTGTTTCGGGGCGCCATGGGTGCTGAATTTCTGTTTATGGATGACAACGCCCGTCCTCATCGTGCAAACATTGTAGACGAATGCCTTCAATTGGAGGATATCACCTGTATGGATTGGGCAGCATACTCACCGGACTTGAATCCAATAGAGCATGTGTGGGATATGCTGGCCGACGAATTGCAGCCCGTCAACCCCCTCCCACCGGTCAACCGGAACTTCGAGGGCATTGCTTGATGAGTGGTGTAATTTCTCTACGATCAGATTGATAATTTGAAACTCAGCATGCCTAGGCGTTGTAAGGCCTGTATTGCATCGTCCGGGAGACATATTGCATATTAACCATCATACTAACCATGTTATACTGTTTTTTGTAAATAGGTTCTTTTTTTTTGAAATTTGCTCCAGGGAGTAAAAATCGCAGTTTTTATTAATTATGTCAAACATATAGCATCTTTTTTGCTCTTTACCTTTTGTTTAATAAATAGACTTTACAAATAAGTCAAATTTGTTTTGCTTCTGTCTCTTTCTTTGCCTGAACTTCGTTATTCTTAATTTATGGACATGAGTGTATATAAACATTTGTTTTTGAAACGATTCAAAACCAGAAGTCCTTGAGAACAAGGAGTCCTTGAAAACAATTCCTTGAGGTGGCAATTTCAACTAAAAGTGCATAAGTGTGTGTTTGTGTTATTTACAAGTTGTTTTTGTTGAGTATAAATAGCATTGAACATTGGATGGAAAAGTATAGCATAATATTTTATTGTAATTGCTAAAAATCAAATATGTATTTTTAAGATCTATATTGTTTATGAATCATTTACGAAAGAAGTTATATGTATCTTATATTAAAGTAATTCTTTTCATAGCTTTTTTATCAAAGTTTTCATATAAATTTTTCATTCAAAAAAATATTTCATGACATTTAAATAACCAGAAATACTACTGCCCAAGTATACATATTTACACATCATTGATATACCAGAAATACGATCCTATAGCGATATTGACGATATAATTTCACCACAATGTAGTGAGACTGGGTGTTGTGTATCGGAGACAACGGCATGAATCAGATATCGGTCCACAAATGCTATAGCATAGTATTCTACCAATAGCATAGAATACTATGCTACTACGTTCTATCTATGCTGCTGCTATTCAAAGAACTGTATGCATTTCCCCTATTGAGACAGTTACATTTGGCAGAAATCCATCGACCCTTATATAAAAACATGAATGCATGCAGTGTGTAGATCAATTTTAAATTGTGTTTTCGGCGAAACTCTGTTGATGGAGACAATGGCTATATAAGTATTAGATGGCGTTATAGTAAACGCCATTTTCAAACGCCACCTTATTACCATTATCTTATATTAAACGCCATTATCTCGTATTTTAGAGCGTCATACTGCACAGTTAGAGTGTTGTGAAAACGCTTTTGGTCACCATAAGCATTCGTGATTATTGAAATTATTGTATACTAAGCAACAATCGTTACGTATGAGATAATGTAAAGATTGGCATCATGCTTTCTTCAGCACTTTCCTTCAGTTACATCCGAACGACAAATCACACGTTGCTCGACATATACAAGCAGTTTATTGAGCACAGTAATTACTTGTTCGACTTTCTGATCAATAGCCATGCTTACAATTCCGTTTTTGAAAAGCGCCCTTCAGAAGTAGATCTTAACAGTCTAACCACTGTTTACAAAGTATATTCTTCACCAACTTGCTGAAGCTGTTCAATGGTTGTTACAGATAATGCGTGCTCCTTTTAAATGGCATTATTCGTCCTGCATCACGTGCTGAAGACTTAAGCGCTTTTTTATCTTTTCTCCCATCACCAAATCGTTGTTGGGCGCGTTCTTTTTCGTGTCTTCCAATTTGCCCTCATCATCCGTCAATGGTCAAGTGACAATAATCCTCGCCAATGGACGACTTCTGGTGGAGGGTGAGGCTTGAGAGATCATTTCCGATTGAGTCCCGGACAGCGCGCCATTGTTTTCAATCACTGCTTGGAAGATTCAGGGTGTGGGGTCGGGTGATGATGTTTGAACTATTGAAATGCCTCCATGATGGATGACTGGGTAAATATTAAATGAAGTGATCATGCAACTGGAAAAAATGGCTGTTTGGGATGAGTGTAATTGCAGATTTTGTTCAGAATGGGTAATATTTTCGTACGGATAATTATCACAGAACTGCAGTCGAAAATTTTGGATCGAATAAAAGAAAAATAGAAAAATAATATTCCATTGACAGAGTGCATAATTGTTTAATTTATATTCTTGACACTCCCCACTGTAGAGTAAATAAATATCGAATGAAGTCGATTCAAACTATATTTTCTTTTTTTTTGGTTTTTATAAATTAATCGATTGTGAGAGCATTCAATACAGTTTTATATAATCGGGATGCATTGGATTTCTTTAGTTTTATATTTTGAAAAAGAAAAAAAACTACTCACCAGTTGCGAATGGTATTGACGGTTTACCACTGACCTCAAAATAAATTTATTTTTCAATAGTAGTTTCTCCTCAGATTTTTAATTAAATGGTAACAATACAAAATATTTAAAACTAATTTAAAATCTTTACCTTGTAAAGATTATAAAAATACAGGTGATACAAATTTTTATGCAAAGAAGTTACAATTTATTTAATAAATATGCGATTATTTTAAAATTTATGGATTCTATTCCACGAATCTTTAATTCGTGTATAAAAGCTTTAGGAAGAATAAGATGTTCATAAAATAAGTTATTTTTTTTTGCAAAGCTATATATGAATTTATAAAAAAAATTATGATTTATTACTTTATTTACAAAGTACTAGTTGAAAATATTCATTTTATTAATTCTTGTTGTTAATTGCTTTTCAACAAAAAACATCCCGATTTAAACATGGCCATATCCTTTATTAAAAGATACACATAAATAAAACCATAAAAGGGTCTCTAAAATTTATAATAAATATACGAAAAGTATAGTACAAATTTTAAAAATAGATTCTAATTCATAGTGATCTTTTTAATTCATTAATCATATTATTCAGAATATTATTATTTGCTAAGAATGGCGGAGGAAAGATACTGGAAAAAATTACTGAGATGAAAGATATCTCTTGAATATTTTTATTTGGTGTAAGATAACTTTTGGCTGAAACTTGTACAGATAATTTAATTTATTCATATTTTATTTATATTCCTTTGCTAAGCAAAATGTCTCTTCAATAATTCTGAATCACCAATCTAATTTAATATATTGCAGTGCTTTCATATGAATTTAGTTATCACTTAGAATAAATGCAAAATTTATTTTTAAAAAAATTATACTGGAATATTTAAAGAGAACTTTGCTTTTGATATGATTAATATTTAAATGTATTTTTTAAAAATCCTTTCAAGTTCACTAATTCTAATGTTGTATAAAATTAATTTTATATATAATGCTGTTCTTAACTTTTCAAGGCCTTGTTCCATTGTTATGTATTTAATTATTTAATTCCATCAGCTTAATTAAAAAAGGTTTTATACATTTTTTTAAGAAGCGTGGTACTTTTAATGACAGCAAATTAGTTAAACAGATAATTTATTTTAAAAATTACAAATAATTTTTAAATGCTTAATTATTTCACTCGTTACTTAATTTCTTTCATATATTTATGTGACGGCTGCATGGACGGTTTTTCTTCCCCTTACATAGAATAAACGAACTTTTATCTCTACAAAAATCTCTGGGAAACATCCCGTATAATATCCATATAAATATTCTGTATAATTTCCATTTCGTATAATATTCATGTAAAATTCACAAATTACCAATTATTATTGACTAAATTCTGAAAGCTTTTACATTCGTTTTGTATTTCCATATATTACACATCTAAACTTGATCGCGTAAGCAATAATTTATGAATTTCTAAACAATAATTTATAGTTAATTTGCAATCTGAAATCATCGTATTTGTAAATGTTTCAAATAAATCCATTAATCCAATTTAAAAATTATCGTCTACAAATGAACAAGCCTTTAAAATATTGGAAAAGCAAACAGAATCACCCTTTTGAGAAACCATTTCCATCCATATAATAATAATAAAAAGAGGCCTTCGCTGCCCCATTTGGTCCAGCGGAAACAATTCTTTCTTTGAACATCCTTGCAGCAGATGTCGGCGGACAAATATTCCCCCGCGGTCATTCTTCTGCCCATCGCTGACCACCGCATTTCCATACAGATTGCGACCTGTCAACGTCTCGCCATCCCTCCGGCACCACTACAATAGACCGTAGACCCTGTAACCACGGCCTGCGAAAGGCCATTTTTAGCTCCTTCCGCCATATTTGGATGAAAATTACATTTATATATACAGCAAACCTGTTCATCATTCGCCAAAATTTCTTTTTTTTTTTTTTTTGTTTCTTACTCTGAGCCCCGATTTCTTCCTCTGTCAGCAATCGTCGGTCAATTTCGGACAAGCCCTGCTAAACGTTTTGGTGAAGCGATTTTGAGATTGCCGTCAGCTTTTTGTGGAATTATTTTAACTTGGAACATTTTTTTCTGAAGGTAATGTTGCAGAGAAAAAATTATATCAGCCATCTGACATGAAATTGTATGATGGCTTTTGTTAAATTCAATTCGATTCCCAAATGTATGAACAACATTTTTTTTAAGTCATTTTATATTTGTATAAAATGTTTAATTATATTTTTTTCTTTCTATTTTCTTCATTGCACTCTTTTTTTCAGAATTTATGAACTAAACACTAGCTTATATGTTTACAATTTTGCTAAAGTAGTTCAAACATACAAATTTTACTTCTAGCAGCAAAATTACCTTACAAGATTTGAATTTTTTAACGAATTTATTATCAGCTTTTGTAGTATTACGTTAAATTGAAACTGTGTTCTTGCTGATTTTCCCTTGTGGAAACAGTTTCCAGTTTTCCTTTTAAAGACCTTACGGCTTTTCCTGCATTATAATATTTAAAAAAAATTTTTACAACAACTATTCAACGAAAAAAATTCTCATTACTTACACCTCCATATATATATATTTATGCATATGACGCACAAAGTTTGTTAATTTGTAATGCATATAACCTTACGTACTATGATACTGGTTGTGGAGGTTTAGATTCATTTTTAAATCACCAATTTCTACTGGTTTGCAAATTATTCTGCAGTGGTTTCCTAGCCAGTACACCTTTCCGGAAATGAAAAAGATGTCATCCTAAATAATAAAATTTGCAATAGCTATATTTTACTCAATCGTACCATCAAATCTATGTTGCACTAAAAAACAGATTGAAAAATGTACCTTAGAAATGACCCTGTTGAAGTTGGGACTGGTACGGTGTAGAGTCTGCAACCCCCTCCCCCTTCCCATGGACCTCCCTCGCTCAGTTTTACAGTAAATTTTAGACTTTTGACTGGACATACAAGGAATCCTTTACTTTTTACAAGGACTCCTTTGCTGTATCGGCATGCCAATATTCCAAAAAGTATAAAATAAATATATTTTGTAATAAATTCATATATTTTTATTATAATTTCTTTTTAATATATTTGTAATAAAAAATATTTCTTAATTAACATTCCCCAGTTTAAGAGGTCAAAGAACTGAGAAAGTATTTCAGGTAAAAGCATTAAAATTGTAATTGTTACTGAAGCAAAAATGACAAAAACATGAAATATTCATGTTGTCTTTTATTTCTTTAGAGTGTGCCCAAAACCCATTAAAGATATATATATACATAAAACACTTTTATTAAATTCTTGCAAAGTTATGTATCAAACTTCCCAATTGTAATTAATGTGAAAAATAAAAAAAAAAAAACTAAAGCATAAAAAACTAATCTTAATTAAAATAGTTGAATAATGCCATGTAAAAAAATGAAAACCATTATCTTAACGCATTCTTTTTTTAAAGGATAAATATTTTGGTCCACAACTAAATGAATTTACGGTTTTAGTAGTTTTGAAAAATTCCTGGCAACTTATGAATTCAGAGCGTTAACTTAAACTTAAGTCAAAAAGGAAGATGAATCCAGAAAAAAAAATTCTTCGTTAAATCTTTCCCCCATACATACCACAGAATTTTAATAAATTAAGTTCTTCAAGTTCAAGCTCTGTTAAGTTAATGACGCCCGAATACCTTAAGACAAGGGAAAGAGTTCTTCAAGCCTGTCGACGAACTGGCGTTGTTTCATCCGTTTTTATTATTGTTGTTGTTGTTTGGTATAATTAGTCTTCCTATGGTGAGGTAACAAATGGTGGTGTCACGACTCTTTTTAATAAATTATGGTACAGGTGAAAGTTTATGGCGTCTGCTGTTGCTCGTCTTTGTCCTGGTGGAAAATGAGTTCGATTTAAAAAAAAAAAAAAGAATTTTGCTCTCCTGACATGAAAGTGAAAGAAAATTAAATCTGGTGGAGTAGAAAAAGAAAGGTTAAAATGAATTCTTTAAACAATGAACCGA
>BPLR01005981.1:0-90152 GCA_021605095.1 Caerostris extrusa | reverse complement strand
CACCGCAATGTGAATGACATTACAAAAATATATTCATATATCATATCCATGTAAGCATCTAATGCATTATTTAATAATGCATATACATATATATAAATGAAAATATTTGAATAGTTATATTATACTTCTTCTCACAAGCACTACGATTTTGAGATTACTTTTACAAATTTTGTACTTAAATAATTTTCATGTAGGGAAACGAATCAATTTGTCATTTTGTTTCAAGCGAAATTTTTCTGAAATCTACTCATGCAAACCATCAACTACAGCGAACATTCTAAATTGCAGTTGGGAAAAAACGACCTTCAAATGTTCTTCGTGCTTTCGTTTCAATTGAAATGGATGCCAGTAAAAAATTCGAAAACTTTGCCTCATTAATTTCACTCGAAATGTTCGAAACATGAATACATCCCCTCGCCCGCAGCATAACTGGAACAATGGAAAAGAGTTTTGCAAGTGACAAAATATTCAATAAATAATGATACTTTAAGTGAGATTAATAGATTCGTGTGCTGATACAATATTATCTGCATAAGCGGTTTAATGTTAATTTTAAATTAAAAATATAAATAATAGAACCTTTTGTTTGTAAATTGTGACTTAAATTCCATAATTAAAAATCAATTTGTTCTACTTGTAAATATCAAATACCGAGCTGTTTCTGCTTTAATTTTATTTTTGGTGTAAATTCGTCAAAATTAAGTTAAAAAAAGATTTAAAACATTAAAATTATTCTGAACAGATTGAAAAAAAAAACTTATCTTATTTTCTTTATATAAAATAAATTATGTTTGTAGTGCTGTGGGTTGGAGCAACTCTGGATTGTAACTAGGTGGGGCTTGGTTGAGATACTTGAGGCACAGATTGGAGAACTCACAGCTTTATTGACACACGCACAAACACAACACACGTACAATTAATGACAGACAATATTTAACACATTTAAAGACAGATAATTACAGATTCGTGGAAGGATTCCACATCTAAGCCGAAAACTAGATACTCAGATCCGCGCAGGATGCTGGAAATATCTTCATCTCCTTAGTCTGTCGGCCAACATTATTTTACATATCCTTTCTCATAAAGTCCATGATTATTCAAAATGTCCCTCAATAAAATCCAGAGACTTTTATATTGCACATACTACACGATGAACATATGAATTTCTAAAATTTAAATCATGTGATAAATAACATTTTTTTAAAAGTATTTGTGGTTCTCGTGGAAATAAAATGGTTTTTTCAGTTATAGGTTATTTTTCATTAACTTCACAATTTTGTCAATGTCCTGAACCTCAAACCAGAACAAAAATGAAGTAGTGAACAATGCATCAATTGCAATATTGTAAATATGGCACTATAAATTTAAATTCAGTAAATAATGTCGTTTCAATAGAAGGTAATTTTGATCCGTATGCAATGGAGCAATAGTAATATGCATGCCTTCATCATTGCTTTTGATGTAGCGTTATCTTCTAAGTGATTTGGAGTAAATTTTTGTAGTGTGTCCAGAAGATGTGCTGTTGTAATTGTAGCAAAGAATGGTATTCCGAAATATGGAGAATGTGCATGTTCTATGGTTGTAACAAACTGTATTCTTCGTCTTCATTGGCACAACAGCCCCTTGGTGAAACAAGGCCATCTGCCTTCTGGCAGATATCGAGATAAGAGATGTCGTCTTCTTACGAGGTGGGGTTGTCAGCCCTACTCCCAACGCTTCACAATCATATTAGACAGAGACCTACGTTTTAAATTGGATTCCGAAACACTACAGGCATCCAAAGCCCCGCTAAGACTCGAACACGAAACCTACGGCACAGAGAGCCAGCACGCTAGTCACTCTACCATCAGGTCCCACAAACTATATTATACTTATTTTTTTTTTTTGCAGTATCAGTTTATAGCTAAATATACTATATTATAATATTATTTTAGAACCTTGTTATTCCTTGCATCCGTAGCAGGAAATTATACTTGAAATAATTTTAGTATATATTTAATTGATTGCTAAATTTCACTAATTATTTTTTTCTTTTCATTCTAAAATTGTATTGTAGGTATTTAAAATATTATGCATTTTAGAAAGCAAAATCATCATTTACATTTAAAACCACTAAAAAAAAAATCATCATCCTAATGGTGCATTTTCATTGACCACTACTGTATGCTTATACATGATAATAAACTTATCCAAGCTAGACGTCTGAACTCTTTTTACCAAGCAAAATATTGAGTATCTTTTTTTTACTTCAGTTTCTGCCAAACATGAGACAGCGTCTAAAACAGCCTGCATGCTGGTACCTAATCCATTGTTCCCCTACCTTTGTCTCACACCCCTACACAGCAGAAACGAAGTGATGGGAGCTCTTAATTAAGCATTAGATCAATGACGCTTCGGTTCCCTTTAATCAACGCTGGACTCTAAGCAGCACTGTCTCCAGGGACTACAGAACAGAGGGACGACTCAGCAGTCTGAAATTCCAGAACTATTAGCAATAAGGAACGGACACGGGAAAATCTTTTCATCTCTGGGAGAATCCTGTACATGGAATTCTATAATTGGTTCGGATGCAGTTAGACTTAGGTTGATTTTGTTTGAGATTGTTAAAGATTGTGTAAATCATATATGTGTAGATTTTATAAAACAGAATTATTTATTTCATGTATTAAAAATATAATTCTTTTGCAGAAAAAATTTATTGTTTTGTGGTTAATATGTTCTAAAACCTTTTATGAAAGATTTGAAGAAAAAAATTTTTTAAATTGGAATTGTAACGTCTTGGCCTATACTAGACTTGTAATGGCATCAAGAAGAGAGCCACTTTCAGGTTCGTGGTAACACTTCAATTTTTATTTATATATATATATACAAAGAGCAAAGATTAGAAATACATTTTGCCATGAACTATGACGTGGAAGGCACGTGATCGGTGGATAACTGGTATTAAGTGGTGGTATAATCCATGAACTCTGTTTACAAAAAACTCATAAAGATTAAAGATAATTATATATATATATGATCTGTTTACAAAAAATGAAGATTAAAGATAATTTGATTCAAGTGTAATTCACTACAAGGACTGAGATTTTCAGAATTCTAGAATCTACGAAGAATCTAATGCACTGGTCTATGGCAGACCTTATTTATCACACGGCATGATACACGAACCACAAGGGGCTAACTTTGGAAACAGGTGGAATCTCAGGCCTATTCAGTCGTTATTCAGAAAAAAAAAAAAAAAAAAGCAACACTTCTGGTCTATTCGTTTTAGAATTCTCTCCCTTCTTCACCATAAATTTCCTATTAAGACAGAAGACATTCAATCCGTCAAGAGGAGGAATGTCAGCTTCTCTAATTTTCATAAGTAGACATTTCTCAGCTCGTGTCTATCATCAATCACGATGGCACAACTCATGGTATAGTTCATATTCAATCTGTTACACAGGCATTCGCTAATTTTCTGAGTCTCATTATACATGATACCAAATATCTGCAATAAGATTTGAGTGATAAATATTTCTCATTAGCACAAAAAAAAACACTAATTACTTATAATATAACTACCCACAATAAAACTTCTCTGCTGCTAAATTTGAGTGATTGGTTTTATCTATCCATTTGTCAAATAACATACATTCCTCTTTTCTGGGAATGGAATGCCAAAACTCTTTTGGTGACAAAAAATTCTACAGAATGTAGAACTTACTCATAGTTGATCAGCAAAAGTGTAATATTGATTGTGAAAATTTAAAATTACCTGAAATTAAAAGCTCTACAGTTAATTGAAATTTGTTATTATCTCATGCATAAAAATGAATTAAAATATTTATTTTTAGTATTTTATTTCAGAAGAAATGAAAAAAATGACCACTGTACTAATTGAAATGCATGGTCGGTTAATTTTAATTTGAAAAAAATATCTCAAAGGTGGTTACTAAATTAACCATCAACTCATTAAACTGTGTCAAAAGATAATGCCTTTTTTTTATCTTTACATTTTGTGCTAATTTTATTCTGCAATTGGTAGTTTTTTATTTGTTTCATGCTTCTGGCAACAGTGAGATAATTTTTTTTTTTCTTTTCAATTATGTTAAATTTTGAAAACAAAATTTTATTTTTGAAGGAAATGTCATTTTATCCAAAGTATTATATTATCTTCTGCCTGTGTGGTAAAAATCAATTTCACTGGGGATATTTTTTTGTTTCTCTTACTTTGAACAGTAAATATTTTTCTGAGAAACACGTTAAATTTATTTTTGTTTTGTATTTATTAGAACTTATTTGTATTATTAAATGAGTACTTTGAAAATTTTAATGCGCTGAAAAAAATAAGAAAATAACTAACATTCTTTTGATTAAAACAAGAATCATTTTTGTTGCTGATTTGTTTCCCTTTTGTTAACTGAAATTTGTTGGCTAGACATTTTTACTCATTAATATTTACTTATTTGACATTGTAACATCTGGGCCTATACTAGACCTATAACGACTTCAAGAAGAGGACATATATATATATATATATATATGTGTGTGTGTGTAATAATATAGAAAGAAGTGAAAATTAAAAAAAAAAAAAAAAATTGTATCACAAGTGCACGATTAAATCACAAGTACAGTTCATTCCAAGGTCGGAGATTTTTCAGAGTTCTCGAGTCTAAGATGAATTTTAACAGGTGATTAGCGGCAGACCTTAATTATCCCATCACAAGAGGTTCATTTTGAGAAACAGACGGAAACTCCAGCCTATTCAGTCACTTCAGAGAAAAACACTTCTGGTTGACTGGTCGCAGAACTCTCTTTCTAAAAAACGTTCCTTTTAAGAAAATTCGTCAGTTTCCCTCACTTCTCATTGGGGTAGACATTTCTCAGCTCGTGGTCTATCACCGATCAAGATGGAACAACCCCATAATAAAGCCCATATTCCATCTGTCATTGTTTCGATTTGTAAAGGTCGCACAGACAATCGCTAATTTCATGAAGTCTATTTATCCATGACACTGATTATCTGCTATCAGATTTGAGTGACAGGTTGTCCTTATTAGTACAAAACACTAATTTCATGTAATATAACCTCACAATACTTTTTATCTGCTTCTTCTTATCTTAAATTTTTGTGATGTCTTGTTATTATGTACTTGTCAAAGAATATACACCCTCTCTCCTGGGACTGAAATGCCAAAACTCTTCCTGTGAGTACAAATGCTACAATATAAATATGTACTTCACTTATTTAAATATTTTATGCAAATTTTTTTTATCTTATTCTCAACTCATTGAAGAAACAGTACAATTTGAAAAATTTTAAGATTTTACCATCATTTAAAAACTTCAAACTCAAACCACAGTGAAAAACAAATGCCAGCAACAATTTAACTAAAACTTTAGTTGAAAATACAAATCTAATACAAAAGATAATTTATCATCAATAATTTATGAAAACTTATTTTTATGAAAGATCAACAACAAACAGAGAACAAACCAATTTAATAAAACAAAATTTCCCTCAAGCTTTTCCAAATAATATTTCGCTCTCTACCTGAGGCTAGGCATCCTCTTTAAAATCCATTAGATTCGAAAAGATGCAAACGATTTCTCTTACCGCCAAATGTTTTTTAGAACATTCTTTTGTTCGTTTTAACTGTAGACAGAACGGGGAACCCTCCATCGCATATGAAGAGACAGAATTTAAAAAGGCAACTGGCAAAAATCGATTGGCTCTTTTGGTATGTGCAATGACTCCATGCATTTTACTTAAGATGGATAACCAAATTCCGTTGGCAATGATCGGTAGTTCAAGGAATATAAATTGCGATGAATTTTTGGATTGTGATGTGTGCAAAAGGCAGTAAAGGTCGCGATCGATTCAGTTTTTGCAAAGGGTAAAATGTGGATAGTTCTGGAAAATAAGATGGCTGAAATTGCTTTATTTCTTTTATCACAAGTCGCTTAAGATTACATAGGAAATGAATCAAAAGGGTTTCATATTCCTTTTGAAATTCGCTTCTTTCTTTCTTTTTACTTTGTTATTGTTTTAATGTTATACATGCAATGATATTTTGCATTTGTGTCTGAAAACATTCTTTTGAATTACTACTACTGTAGGTTTTAGCCTTTCTAGGCAAAGATTATTTTGGTGAATAAAAATAATGATATTATTCCTTTTTTGATTTCGCTTACTTCTTTCTTTTTTTTTCACTTTTTATTGTTTTAATGCTATACATGCAATGACATTTTGCAATTGTGTTTGAAAAATTTTGTTTTGAATTACTACTACTGTACGTTTTGCATTTCTGACCAAAGATTATTTTATATGTACTTCCCTTATTTAAATTTTTTATGCAACATTTTTTAAATCTTTTTTCAACTCATTTTTATAGAGAAATACGGTACGATTTGAAAATTTTATTATTTTACTATCATTTAAAAGCTTAAAACTCAAACTACAGTGAAAAACAAACGCCAATAACAATTTAACTAAAATTCTTGCTGAAAAATACAAATCTAATATAAAAAAACAATTTATCAAAAGTATGAAAACTTATTCACCATTTATGAAAGCTCAACAGCAAACAGAGAACAAACCAATTTAATAAATCAAAATTCAACTCAAGCTTTCTCGAATAAGCTTTCATCCTTACCTGAGGCTACGGCATCCTCTTTAAAATCCATTAGATTCGAAAAGATGCAAACAATTTCTCATCCCGCCAAATGTTTTTAGAATATTTTTTTTGTTCGTTTTAACTGTAGACAGAACGGGGAACCCTACATCGCATATGAACAGACAGAATTTAAAAATGGCAACTGGCAAAAAATCGATAGGCTCTTTTGGTATGTGCAATGACTCATGCATTTCACTTTAGATGGATGACCAAGTTCCGTTGGAAATGATCGGTAGTTCAAGGAATATAAATTGCGATGAATTTTTGGATTGTGATGTGTGCAAAAGGCTGTAAAGGTTACGATCGATTCAATTTTTGAAAAGGGAAAATGTGGATCGTTTTGGAAAATAAGATAGTCTGAATTGCTTTATTTCTTTATCACTAAAAGTCGCTCAGGATTACATAGGAAATGAATCAAAAGATTTTCACATTCCTTTTTGGATTTCTCTTACTTTTTCATTGTTTTAATGTTATACGTACAAAGATATTTTGCATTTGTGTTTGAAAAATTTTGTTTTTTAATTATTACTACTGTAGATTTTGCAACTCTGGAAAAAGATTATATTGGTGATTAAAATTACTGATATTATTATCCAGTTATTATTAAGTTAATGATATTATTCCCTTTTGATTTCGCTTACTTCTTTCTTTTTTCACTTTTTATTGTTTTAATGTTATACACGCAATGATATTTTACATTTGTATTTGAAAAAAATGTTTTCTGATTTACTGCTACTGTAGGTTTTGCATTTCTGAAAAGGGGTAATTTGGAGAACAAAATTGCTGATATTATTCCTTTCTGGATTTTGCTTATTTCTTTCTTTTTTCAATATTTTTATTGTTTTAATGTTGTAGATACAATTGCAATTTTGCATTTGAGTTTGAAAAAGAATTTTTGAATTAATACTACTGCAGATTTTGCATTTTTGGACAAAGATTATTTTGGTGAATAAAACTAATGATATTATCCTTCATTAGTATGTGGTTATTTTTAAAACAAATGCCAACAATAATTTAACTAAAAGTCTTACTAAAAATACAAATCAAATACAAAAGACAATTGATCAAAAGTATGAAAACTTATTCACCATTTATGAATTCCTCAACAGCAAACAGAGAACAAACCAATTTAATATATCAAAATTCAACTCAAGCTTTCTCGAATAAGCTTTCATCCCTACCTGAGGCTACAGCATCCTCTTTAAAATCCATTAGATTCGAAAAGATGCAAACGATTTCTCTTCCCGCCAAATGTTTTTAGAACATTCTTTTGTTCGTTTTAACTGTAGACAGAACGGGGAACACTTCCATCGCATATGAACAGACAGAATTTAAAAAGGCAACTGGCAAAAAAAAAATCAATAGACCTCTTTTGGTATATGGAATGACTCCATGCATTTTACTTTAGATGAATAACCAAATTCCTTTGGATATGATCGGTAGTTCAAGGAATATAAATTACGATGATTTTTGGATTGTGATGTGATGTGTAAAGGCTGTAAAGGTTGCGATCGATTCAATTTTTGCAAAGGATAAAATGTGGATCGTTCTGGAAAATAAGATGGCTGAAATTGCTTTATTTCTTTTATCACAAGTCGCTGAGGATTACATAGGAAATGAATCGAAAGGTTTTCACATTCCTTTTGAATTTCGTTTATTTCTTTTGTTGTTTTAATATTATACATGCATGATATTTTGCATTTGCCTTTGAAAAATTTTTTTGAATTACTATTACTGGACAAAGATAATTTTGGCGAATAAAATTAATGATATTATTCCATTTTTGATTTCACTTACTTCTTTATTTTTTTACTTTTATATTGCTTTGATGTTATACATGCAATGATATTTTGTATTTGTGTATAAAAAAATTTATTTTAATTGTTACTACTTGCGTGTTTTGCACCTCTGGACAAAGATTATTTTGGTAAATAAAATTAACTACTTTATTTAATAAATGTTATGAATAAAATTAACATTCTTTTTTCACTTTTTATTGTTTTAACGTTACAGATGCAATGATATTTTGCATTTGCGTTTGAAAACAAAAAGAATTATTGACTTTTCTACTACTGTAGATTTTGCAATTCCGAAAAAGATTATTTTGGTGAATAAAATTAATGACATTATTCCTTTTTGGATTTCGCTTACTTCTTTCTTTTTCATTTTTTTATTGTTTTGATGTTATATATACAATGATATTTTGTATTTGTGTTTAATAAAATTTTTTTTTTACAAACTTCTGTAAGTTTTGCATTTGCATATCTGGGCAAAGATTATTTTGGTGAATAAAACTAATAATATTATCCTTCATTAGTAAGCGGTTATTGTTAATTCAACAACCAATTAAAAACAATAAAATAGAAATTTTTACGTGCAATAACAATAATATATTTTAGTTAACGATAATATGCTTATTAATATTTTTAACGATAAGTTTTAGTAATATTTAAAAACATTTCCTTGAATGTATTTAATAATCAATTCTAACTTCCGCAAAGTTTTAATTTCAGAATTCAGAATCATTACAAGGGTGATAAATTCAAAATGATGTTTAATTTTTACAAATTTCCACACCATAAATGCAATCTTGCAGTGTTCATCCAAAAGCGTACAAAAATAATGATGAACATCAATTTAGGAACATATCAACAGTTATATACATCCTTACTGCACATACACGACTATAATTATTAATATAATAATTTAGTATGTACCTCCTGCACTATATAATCAATGTAATATTATCATATTATAGAAAGTATATTCTGAAACCTTTTCTTATTGGAATTGTTGAGAATAAATATTTGACAAGTCCATTACGAATAGCAATTGATGGAAATTAATGTACTAATAAATATTTCTTTCTTTTCCAATTTCAAAATAAATACATGCATATAATGGTTATTATACAATTTTGCCATGTTTATTTACAGTAAAAAAAAATCAAAATCTTTTATAATATTTTGTATCCTGTACTATACTATCAACCTCATTTGCACCTTTAATTACAAAGTTAGTTTTGAAACAGTAAACCTTTTTTTTTTTTTTTTTATTATTCTCTTATGATTTTTTCTTTTTCGTATTAATAAATAAAAAAGCACAAATAACTGAATTTAAAAATAAATTTTGAGTACTAAGAACAACCTGCCAGCTACTAATTTCAAAGAATATTTTAATTTTGAGTTTATTTTTATTAACTTTCTTAACATATATTGAAATTATATTGTTTAATATATGTCATCCATCAAATTTGAGGCTCAAAAAAATTCTGCAAAGCTAAGTTGCCTTTAATTAAAGGCATCCATAAAAATAATTACTAACACATAGAAAATTCACGAAATGCATTCCACATACACTGAAGTGACAAAGTCATGGGATAGCAATATGCAAATTTTCAGATAGCAGTAGCATCGTAGAACAGGTATAAATGCGCAGTGCTTTCGCAGAGCTTTCATTTCTGTTCAAGTTATTCATGTGAAGAGGTTTTGACGTGATGATGACCGCACGACGGAATTAACAGACTTTGAACGCGGAATGTTAGTTGGAGCTAGACGCATGGGTCATGCCATTTCGGAAATCGTTAGGGAATTCAACATTCCCAGATCCACTGTGTCAAGAGTGTGCCGAGAGTATGAAATTTCAGGCATAACATCCCATCATGGACAGCGCAGTGGTCGACCGCCTGCACTTAACGACCGAGACCGGCGACGTCTGCAAAGAGTCGTAAATTCTAACAGACAAGCAACACTGCGTCAAATAACCGCAGAAATCAATGTGGGACGTACAAGGGACTTGTCTGTTAGAACTGTGCGGAGAAATTTGGCTTTCTTGGGCTATTCCAGCAGAAGACCGACTCGAGTGCCTTTACTGACAGAACGACATCGCTTGCAGCGACTCTCGTAAGCACGTGAGCATATCGGTTGGTCCCTAGATGAATGGAAAACCGTGGCCTGGTCCGATGAGTCACGATTTCAGTTGGTAAGAGCTGATGGTAGGGTTCGAGTGTGGCGCAGACCCCACGAAGCCATGGACCCAAACTGTCAGCAAGGCACTGTTCAAGCTGGTGGTGGCTCCGTAATGGTGTGGGCTTTTTTCATGGCATGGACTTGGTCCTCTGGTGCGACTGGACCGAACATTGACTGGAAATGCTTATGTTCAGCTACTTGAGATCACTTGCAGCCATTCATGGGGCTTCATGTACCCAAACAACGATGGGATTTTTATGGATGACAATGCGCCATGTCACCGAGCCACAACTGTTCGCGATTGGTTTGAAGAACATTCTTGACAATTCCAACGAATGATCTGACCACCTAGATCGCCCGACATGAATCCCATCGAGCATTTATGGGACATAATCGAGAGGGCTGTTCGTGCCCAACATCCTGCACCATCAACGCTTTCACAATTATGGACGTCTATCGAGACAGCATGGCTCAATATTCCCTGCAGAAGACTTCAACGACTTGTTGAGTCCATGCCACGTCGAGTTGCTGCACTTCGCCGGGCGAAAGCAGGGCCGACACGATATTAAGAGGTATCCCATGACTTTTGTCACTTCAGTGTATGCTATTGGGTTTGTGTTATCTTCTTTTTTTTTTTATCATTAATTGACTCAACTTTCAGTTGATATATATATATGAATTTTAATGGGACCAAAAATACTTAATCGAACCACCACCCGCCATCAGCAACTCCGTCGCGTTCCTTTTTTGTCCTTTCTCTTACATTGGAATCCCCGTACAAGACAACAGCCTTATATGGAGTTACAACTCTTGTTCGTGGCGCCATCTGTTGTCGTTTATAATAACAAATAGTTAATAATTATCAGGCGTTTCTCTGATGCGCTATATTTTAATAAAATGTACATTATTTTATAAATTTATGAATGAAAATATCCTTCTACTTTTAAAAGGATATTTTCATATAGGAAGGATATTTGCTTGTCGATAATCATACTCATATTCGTCATATTATGCTGTACCACTTTGAGAAAGGATGGAAAGCAGTGCAGTCATTTCGCGATCTCAACGAATTTTTCGGTGAGGACACAATCAGCGGGGAATGTTTTAAAATTTGGCGACACTAGCTTGAAGATAAGGCAGGAAGAGGTCGACCATCGGATTTCGACGACCAGGCACTTTTGACAGCCGTGGAAGGAGACGAAAGCTTGACAACTTGAATGGTGGCCGACAACTTCAATATGACCATTCAACCATTGTTCTGCATCTCAAAAAGTTTGAAAAGGTATGGAAATAGGCTGGATGGATCCCCCACGAACTCAGCAACTACAATAAAGCCGAATGTGTCCGAATTTTCACCGATTTGCGTCGACGAAATGAGCGAGGCCCGTTTCTGAAGGATCTTGTGATTGGGGTTGAATCTCTTCAAAACCCTCAAAAGAAAGAAGGTCTGCGTTTCGCCAGGAGTTTCACAAAAAGGAATAACGAAGAACGTGCATTTAATAAGGTAATCTTTGTGGTGAGTTTGATGGGACAGAAGCTGAATCACCCATTGGGAAATCATCTTAAACGGGATTTGTTATTGGTGGAACCCAACTCAAAAATGAGTATGAGTATGATTATCGACACGTATTTATATAATCTAAAAACTAGAAGGATATTTTTATTCCTAAATTTATAAAATTTTGTAAATTTTTATTAAAATATAGCACGTCAATAAAACGCCTGATAATTATGCGCCAACCTAGTACTAATCAAATTTAACGATAATGTACTATACTATTTTTTTAATGTTAATGAACGTTATATTTATAATGTTTTTTTCTACGTGCGTTAGATATTTAGGAATGTTTAATATTTGTGTTGATGGAATAAGATTTAGCTTTTCAAAAATTAATTTAACTCGCTTTTCGATCTTCTGGTTGACGTATTCTTTGAGCTATTTAGCCCTGGGGGCTCCATCTTCGATATGACAGGGTAAATACAGTTGAAACATTGAAAATTGCCCAGAATATATTTACAAATAAAAGGAAAGTAACTTACAATCCTAAACAAATAAAAAAGAAAAGAAAAATATTAAAAAATTAAATTAGAAATTATATTAAAATTTTGCACGGACCTTTTAAATCGTAATTGGAACCGCAAGAGCCAATCTCCAGGATTACAGTATTTTCATAATAAGAGTCTCAAAAAAATTTAATAGACATGTGTTTAAGAAAATCTTTTAAAGCAGGAATGTTAATAACTTTATAGATATCAGAATGGCGTATGAACCATTTAGCTGGAGTAATTTGGCGGATAGTGATATTTTGTAAAGTTTCAAACGTTGTTAAATCAGTTTTTTAATAAGACCAAGACCAGGTAAGCGTATGTGAGAATCAGGCGAAACATAGCATTGTAAAGAAGAATTTTGTTATCGCTGGTCAGGGTAGAATTTCTATTTATAAGTGGGTAGAGTTTTCTGAAGGCAATATGAAATTTAGTTTTGGTATACAGAAAATGTTGGTTCCAAGTTAAATGCTGATCCAGAATAACTCTTAAATATTTAGTTTGCATATTCTAAGGAATAACATTATTGTTGATCATAATTGGCTCTGACCTTTGATATCACAGGTTTCTGGTTCGAATCTGGCGGTGGTATGGATGTTTGTGAGTGGTTCGGGAACCACTGTAAACTGTAGGTTCCCAGTTTAATTAGTCCAAAGCGTGCATAAAATGACTGCAGAGCGACAAACCAAACCCATATTCGTTTTAATTTTTGAATTAAAATTCTTCTGTTTATTGATAACATATTTGCTGTCATAAAATATTGGTAAAAAGTTTTTGTATGCTACAATAAAAATTTCTTGATCACTTCACCAACAAGAGAAAAAAAAATAAGGATAACTTTCTCTTTCTTTCTATGAATTACGACACAACAATAAAAATTAATAGTTTACCCTCGAAGGTCGCTGACCCTCACAATTCTAAAGAGGCCAAAAAGCACAAATAAAATAAATCACCTGAAATAGAAAAGGCGATACTACAATATTCACTGCAAATCCCCACGCGATAATCCGTTCTTAAAAAGCGCTACGTAATCGCCTCAAAAAAAGCTCTGTTCTGCGATTCGCGTGTGACCGTGAAAGCGATCCTGTCTGCTACAGAAACTGCGCAACGACCAGTAGCTGGAAAAGAACCCCGACAATCGTTGGTCCGTGAACATCACTTTTTCGGACAAAAGATCGTCATTGAATAACTGGCTCCACCCTGTTTAGGACACAGACCACAACATGGTGATTCAATGGCCGGAAATGGAACAAACAATCCACTTTCGACACCAAAACACCACACTTTCTCCACCAAACACACCGGTGAACAGGTGTAATGCGATCGTTTAATTGCCGCCTTTTTGGACCATTTTGCGTGATCTTTTCGTTTAAAGCCCTGTTGTGAGGTTTGGCCCACTTTGCTATCCTTCAACTTGGCACTGTCCATCTAGTTCCTCGGGGTCACACTTTACAATGGGGCGAAGGTTTTTTGATGGCGCTTGGAATAAATAAGTGTTCATACGGTTCATTGAAGTGTTTAAGACACACAGCGTCTCTTTGAAGGAAAAAATTTTGGATTTTAATGGAGTGAAAATGATTATTTACGGAAAGGAAAAAGAAATTCTAAAAGCTCAAAAGCGCTCTCTGGCAGCTTGGATTAATAATACTTTAGGTAAGTTATCCAAATTATCTTGACTTGAAGAACCAAGCAATGCATATCCCAACTTTGTTTACTTTCATACTAAGTCCAATATTTCTTAGGGATTTAAGTCCTTTTATTTATACAGGGATATATTAACGTTGTTATTAACATTTGAATCAATCAAATAATGTTGGAAAAATCTGAAAAACTGAGAAATATTAAATACCATTAATGACTTTGTTATAAATAAAAAAAAAAAGTTATGTGTAGCTAAAAGTATAGGTTTTTTTTTTCTTTCAAAATTAGACAAATAATCGGAAGTCTGATCTCCTGCCTACTCATGTTTCCTATCGGTTGTTACGACGTGAAATTTTAGTATCCGATAGATGCATGTCACTTCTATGCTTACTTTAATACGAAGACCAATATTTTCAAGGGATTTAACTCCATTTATTTATGCAGGGATATATTACAGATTTTAAAGTTATGATTTGTACTTGAATCAATCAAATAATTTTTAAAAAATCTTGAAAAATAATATTAAATATTATTAATTGCTTTTCTTATAAATGAGAAAAAAAAAAAGTTGTGTGTAGCTAAAATTATATCCATATATATTTCAAAATTAGACTACATGTCGGAAGTCTGATCTGAAGAACTTAACGATTGGTTCTTACTACGTGAAATTTTAGTATCCTATAGCAACCCGCCTTAAATATTATCGATTATATATAATGTTACCGTATCAGTAGCACTGGACTCAGTTTGTCGTACTATGGTCATTTTGTGCACACTTTAGGCTAATTAGACAGGGACCTACAGTTTAACGTGGATTTCAAACGACTAAACAAACCACTTTATTTGGAGTGTCAAGCAATGCATATCACCTTTATACTTAGTATAATACAAAATCCAATACTTTTTAGAGATTTAAGTCCATTTATTTATACAGGGATATATTACAGATTTTAAAGTTATTATTAGCATTTGAATCAACCAAATAATTTTTGAGAAAATCTGAAAACTTAGAATAATATTAAATAACATTAACTGTTTTGTTATAAATAAGAAAAAAAGTTATGTGTAGCTAAAACTATAGATTTTTTTTTCCAAAATTAGACAAAAAATCCGAAGTCTGTTCTTCTGCCTACTCATGCTTCCGATTGATTCTTACGACGTGAAATTTTAGTATCCGATAAGAACCCACCTTAAATAACATTGATTATATATAATCCTACCGTATGAATAGCACGGGAGGAAACGGAATGTGTTCGGTGATAAAAGATATGCTGTTATAATTGTTTATTTATATTATTAGTAGTAGTATTTGTTTAAACAATAATAATAATAATAATATATTATTAATACTATTATTTGTAACATATAATCATAGAACCGAGCAATGCATAACACCGATTTGCTTACTTTAATACGAAGTCCAATATTTCTTAGAATTTAAGTCCATTTATTTATACAGGGATATGTTACAGATTTAAAGTTACTGTTTGTATTTGAATCAATCAAATAATGCTGGAGAATCTGAAAAACTTAAAAACAATATTAAATACCATTAATTGCTTTGTTGTAAATAAGAAAAAAAGTTATGTGTAAAATTATATCTAAATATATATATGCATATATATATATATTTCAAAATTAGACGAAAAATCGAAAGTCTGATTACTACTTACGATTGGTTCTTACCATGTGAAATTTGAGTATCCTTAGAAACTACCTTAAATATTATCGATTATATATAATTTTGCTGTATCAGTAGCCACTGGACTTAGTTAATCGCACTATGCTCAATTTGTGCACGCTTTAGGCTAGACTGGAACCTACAGTTTAACGTGGATACTGAACCACTAACGAACATCCATTCCACTCCCAGGACTCAAACTTAAAGCCTGTGGTATCAAAGAGCAGAGCTGTAATCAATTGGCCATCAATGGAAGAAATAGCACTGGAAGAAATCTAAAAATGTTCTTTGTTAGAAGAAATGTTGTTATAATTGTTTATTTATATTATTATTATTAATTGTTTAATGAAATAATAATAATAATAATAATATATTATTAATACTGTTATTTGTATATATTAATATTATTATTTGTTTATTGAATCAAATAAATAAATAAATAATAATAATAACAATAATAATATGTGTTAGCCGATTTTATACGAGGCCAGAATTTTTTAATTGTAATTTAACATACACTTTTGTGTATTCAAGACGCTTTCGCTTTTCAAGTCGGATTTTATATGTAATATATGAATTAAAGTATTTGAAATTCTGAATATTTTTGAACTCATTAATAAAAAATATTAAATATATTTTAATCTTAAAGAAAAATAAAAATTCTGTTGCATTTTAATCTTGAAGGGATTTTCTGTTACGTCAGTTTGTAACCTCGTGCGTTTAAAAAACTTAAATGTAGTTTAATATGATTAAATTGTTTTTGAATTGAGGTTGTTCGTTTTTTTTTAATTTAAATTCTTTTTATTTTTGATTTTAATTTCTTTATTTTTTATCTTATTTTTATTTATGTTTAGTATTTTTTAATTATTTTAGAGCACCATTTTTAAAATTTTTAAAGACATTATTTTTACCATGTATTAAATTAACATTAAGCAGTCAATTATTAATTGTAAATTTTTATATGAATTAAGATAAGGTGGCTTAGGGAGTCTATCCCCATTGGTACTCCGTAATCGGTACACCAGTTGCCAGTGAATGGAAGCTAGAAAGAATTTATCCAATATTTTTTGTAGGTTTATTCCCTTTTTGTTTAATTTTATACTTTGTTTTGGTTTTTACACAATATTTAATAAATTATTATGCTGACTTTTTGTTATTAAGTATGCATGTCTTCAATAGCAAATAATATTTTCGTGGTTATTAGATTATAAATTTAAATACACGAAGCATAAGCCTTTTCACTGTGTATAATTCTGTTTTTGTGACGATTTTCGCTTGATAATTATCAGAAAGATGTATTCATTTTAAAAACGTCCCTTTGAAAATATAAAGCAATAAAATTTTAAAATGTAACTAAATAAAAAGAGGCCTGATGGCTGAGTGTCTTGCGCTTTTTAACCACAGGTTTCGGGCTCGAGCCCCGGTGGTGCCATGGGCATTTGTAGTCGTTCTGAATCCACTTTAAACAGTAGGTTTCTATTTGCTATGACTGTAAGAGCGTAGGGCTGACAACCGTACCCAGTAAAAAAAGAAGACATCTTCGGTCTCGAAATCTGTCAGTAGGAAGACGATCTTGGCACACCATGAGGCTATTTCACCAATGAAGAACCGCTTAATAATTCATGAAAATTCCTAATCTAAAATAAAAGTATAAATGATTTCGTATTTTTAAGTTATATATATAGAAAAAAAGAGAGATATATAATATTTTCAGATTAATTCCTTAACACTTCACTGCATCAATAGATATAATCAGACATTATGTGTCAATATCTGTATGCGTAATATATCGGCATCATTATGCATTGTGATCTTTTACACTATTGAATAGTATCCGACCATTACAATTCGGTCAATTTGTATTTATCTTAAATATTAAATAATTGAATTTACTCAGCAAACTGTATAATTTTCTATTATATAAAAACGGTATTAACTAGAATAGATGTAAATATATTTTTTAATGGTTAATTTTCTTTTTTAACTAATTTTTAATTAATATTATTCCCCTAACATAATAAGTTAAATAAATTAAGATGTTCTCAAAAAAGATATGGAGTTACCAATCTTTGTCAGATATTTTTGTTTAACATTAATGCCTCTGTTCTTTTAATTTGACTAGACTGTTGGTGTCAACGAAATGTCTTTTGACAATGAATGATTGTCAAACAGACTTGTTATGAATTTTTTCGTCATTTAAAGTAACGAATAATAATAACGAAAAATTTTGAACATCAAGCAATAAAATATATATTCTTTCTCTAGTCTTTTTTAATGTTAAAGTCGAAGTTTCTCTTATTTTTAAATCTAAAAAAATCACGGCGATAATGGAAAAAATTTATTAACACTGTATAGAAATAGAAATCTTTTAAATATATCTCACCAATGCAATACAATATAAATAAATGTAAATAATGTAAATGAATAATATATATAATGTAACGTATGCATTGTAAACAACGAATATAAATTAAATTAAGACATTTTTTCAGAGTTGTTCTCGTATTTTGTGAAAGTAATTTTAATTAACAATGAATTTAAAAGAAATTAAGTTCATTTCTTGTCCGGTTTTATATAAAAGTAAATATATTTCTATATTAATTTATTGAATTCCCGTTTTCTCTTCACGTTTCGTCAAATTTACAGCCCTCTTCGCATAGACTTTTGCTGACTTAATGGCAAGATGGCATTGTTTTTAAACAATATCATTAGAAGAGTAATAAATTTAACTTATAGAAAAGCAATGGCACATCGATGTAAGATTGTGAGGTTTGGGCCAAATCGCAAAAATAGGGATCGTTGGGATTTGGCGACATTTTTTGGGGAGCCAACTGGGTTGCCAAACATTTGTTGGCGCAAACTGGCGCCAACAATTATCACATTTGGTGACTTATCAGTCACCAAATGTGATAACCCGTGTTTCTTGTATTGTTTGCAATTCACTTCACTTACAAATTGCAACACTTTAATTGGCGCACTTTGACGAAATTATTTTTGACGCCAAATTTGAACGGCTCCTGTTCTGCGATTTTACCGGGTTTTTCCTATAATTAGGCTAAAAAATTTTTTTGATAAATTATGAAAATATTAAATAACTTAGAATCATCTAATTTGTCCCAAATAAATTGATCAACAATATTTTTACTCCGTGTTTGAATATCAAAAATAGTTTTCAAAATGTCCAATTTTCAAAAATGATTTTTTAATATAGACTCCTCAACAGTGAAATTGCAATACCGAGAAGAAAAGTGTTAGAATTATGTAAATCACAGGATTGTAGACGTGAAAATTTATAAATGATCAAAATTTCCTCGACCAACTCTTATCAGAGTGGCAAGTGAGGGGCACGACACCGCACACAAAGTGCAGAGCAAGACAGCAATGAAGTTTAAAATTCAGAAGTATCCTTTACAATGATGAATCTCGCTTTTGTCTCGGATGCAATGAGATATCTGAAGAGCTCATAGCCAACGTCATGAACGCCAACGGCAACAGATATTTACGAGTTTTTGTTTGGTTTGGTTGTCGCTCCACGGTCAATTTTTTTTTTTTTTTTGCACACTTAAGGCTATTTAGACGGATTTACAGTTTAAAGTGGATTCCAAATCACTAACAAACATTCGTGCCACCGCTACGATTCGAACCTGAATCCTGTGGTATCAAGAAAGCTAATTGGCCATTATGCAACAATCTTTTGAGGAGCGACACATCAGCCCTATATCTGAAATGTATGGTATAGGGTTGATATATGGTATATATGATAGGCAGACTCTTCAAATCTTCATTTCGTTTACTCAAACTGCTTGATGTTATATTGATTTTACCAAGCTCATGGCGCTATAATAATGTCAGCGCCGTAGTAATTTCTTATAATCATTCCTGGGACAATTTTTAGCAAGACAGCGGCAGGCCACATGTTGTTCGTCTTATTCTTAGCAGCCTGCGTGGTCTGAATATATTACTATGTTCGTCAGCGTCTTTCGATTTACCTCTCTAAAACCTGTCTGAAACATAATTGGTCAGCATTTACAAAGGAAAATATTGGTGATTTAAGTACCCAAGTGAAATATTCCTAAAGAAATCGTTATATCTCTCATTGATCGCATTTCAAGAAGTATAAAAGTCTGTATTTCGTCACAAGGTGGTCCTACTAAATATTGAGTAGATTCTAATATTTTGTCTGCACTTTTTAATAATTAGCGTATCATTAAAATATGTAAAAATCTTGGGAATTTAAATATTATTCAATTTTTTTGTTCTCAACATTGAGATTGCAACACCGAGATGGAAAAGTAGTAGAACATGTGATATAATTCTACACTCCTCAACATATAGTATTATGTCATATAGGTGAAATGATTCATAACATAATTAATGTGTGTGATAAATATTTATAGGTGCAACTCTCGTGGATGTTGAAAATTTAATCCAAAGGCTTTCTACTGGCGTTATTTTGTGCAAGCTAGCAAAATGCATCCAGTTGAAAGTTGACGAAGTACGAGGATGCTACGGAAAGGAGAAGTAAGTAAAACAAATACTTTAATTTACGTAATGTAATAGTCAGAAAGTCCCACACTAAACATCAAGTTGTGGTTGCTGGGGGTGAATCTTAGTATGGTGGCATTTGAAGGGCACTCTTTCTAAATTGCGGTGGTACCGGGTAAAGTCATGATACTTTTAATAATTGTTATAACTTATCAAAAGCAAGAAGTAATCCTTTTCTGCATAGTAAATACCAGGTCTTGGTGAGAAAATATTCCGATACAAAAAGGATCTTATATAATTACATTAAAAATTTCCCATTATGTTATTGGCAACAATCTATCATTGAAGCTCATTCCCTATTGCGTATAGTTTTTCATTAGTTTCCAGTTTGTATTTATTCAACAGACACCTAAACGATTTAAATCTTTATTGCATTGTGTTCGTGAATGGTCTCGATTTTATCTAAATTCTAAAAGTCTAAATTTAATAATAAATATTTCAATAAATTCTTTAGACTACAACTTAATTAACACAATTTTAATTTGAATATTTATGAAGTTTTTAAATATGAAACGATTTGTAAACTGGTATTTCGATGAAAAAGTCAATACAAATGCGAATAATGATGTTATACCAATAAATATTTATAAAAGCTTCAGATCATAAGGTTGGCCCATGCTTTTCAGGTTACTAGCCCTAATATCAAATGGTATAAAAATATTATTTTATATTTTATATTGAGATAATTTTAAACAGTTGACATTACGATTTCGTGTATCCAATTTAATACGATTATTTTGACCCAAACCTAAAATTAAAATTGTTAAGCAGGATGTAGAAATCTTATTATTCATCATCTATTAAAATGACGCGATCTCCATTAAATAATTAATTGTTTAAGTAATATCATTTATTACATCATAATAAAAGACATTAATTAAACAATATGATATTAATTAATTGAAATATAACAGATATGTATATTTTTAACCCCATAAGAAGTAGTTACAAAGCAAATCATGTTACATTAAAGTTGCAGATATTTGGTGGTGACCTTATTGCCATTATGGATATTTTTAAAAATCTTTTAAGATGTTAATTTAATTGTAACAGTCGGTGACAAAATCATAAAAAAATTATTGCTGTGCATCTACTAGTTCTTAAATTTTTTTTTTAAAAACAAAATACTAATACTATAATTTTATTTATTTGGTTAAAAATAGCTTTCATTTTAAATCGAATTAGTTAAAATTGTAAATTTCTATTGTAACCGTTCCTTTCGTATATCTGTCAACAACTACGGCAGCGCATCATCAGTGTTCTCTATAAAGTGAATGAACTTATACAGAAGTTGAATTTAGAGCCCTTCCTATATTTGTTTTCAGCTTTTTGAAATTTGTCTGTATGTAACTAATGATTCAATAAATTGTTACATAAGTTGGGTCCATTATATTTTCGTATGAAATATTTTTTCCTATAATGATTTATTCCTTCTAATTTGTCAAAAGTTTCAAACAATGTTTAATTGTAACTGTGCCTGAAAAATGTGATTAGAATCGATTATTTTCTGAAAACACATTCTCAAAAGAAATCTTTTCATTAATGATACAATCGATAAATAAAAAACGAAGAAAAATAATCAATGCATCTCCCAGCTACAAACTATTTTCCATCACTATCTTCTCAATAGAACTGAAATGAAGCAATGTTTCTGGAATGTTTTAATACCAGGCGGATTCCTGCAAGAGAAAAGAAAAAATTCCAGACTCAATAGCGTACTGATTTTAAAAGAGAAAAAAAAAGTTATCTTTTGTGAACAAAAAAATCCACGATTAAAGAATGGATCAATAAGGAATCTTGGCTATCAGAAAGAATTTTAAACACATCTTTCATTAACAGGCTGCTTGCAAAGCCAAAATATACATAATTAATTAAGCCATGAGATTGATGGGCTGGGTATGGGTGAACGTTCTTTTTATAAATTTCGTTCGATTCTTCTTCACATATTTTTTTTTTGTTCTTGTTGTTGTTGGAACGAATTTATGGCGAATAGTTCTATGATCTGGTTGAAGTTTCGATCAAATTGTGTTTGAGCTTAAAGTTTTTAATCAATTGATTACACGATTTATTTGTTGTTTTTAGGTTGATGGAATGTTATGGTTTACGAAGAAGGTTGCTTTGAAATTCAAAGTATTGATTAATAAAGCTCAAAATAATTAAATAAATATTTCATTAATCAGATTTTTACCCATAAAAGAAAGACAAACATTTAAAAATTTTCTGTAGTTGGTACGACAATTTTACACTCTATTTCTTGCGAATCACCATGAATTATTATGTTTCACTTTTGGAGCACGGGATATACCGCTAGATTTTTACCGTGAGTTAAAATTATAAAATTACAACTGTGGAAAGAAAACAAAAATAATTTGCATAGATGAAATTCCTTTCAAAAGAATAAAGAACAATGACTGTGTTCTTCGACCGTAGTGGATTTTAGTTAAAAAAGGCTCCATTATATAATCCAATTGTTATCATGGTTTATGTCAACAAGCTAGAGAATGTTTGTTTTATAATTTCCGAATTATACAACTAAAATATTAATGGCCATAATTGAAGATGAAAGAGTTATTTTATCAGATTGCAGAAAAGCATGTAAAGGCCATGAATTGCCAGGCATGATATAAACATTCTTCTCTCAATAAAATTTTACAAATAGTAATAGACGTATTTTGGGCGTAGGGTTGACAACCCTATTCTGTAAAAACATATCATGTTTCGAAATCTGCCAGTTGGCAGACGGCCCATGGCCCATGGGGCTGTTGCGCCGATGAAGAAGAAGAATTGACATATTATGATTATTGTATATGAGATCGTTTTAATAACACTATGGGATTTTTAAAGAAAGATATACTCTTTTAATTAAATTAATTATTAATATATACTGTTCATGGTTTTGTTTTTATCGCACTGACTAATGCATGGGCAAAAAACTCCATTGCAGTTCATGCGTTACTTCTACAATTCTGCATTACCAATAGCGAATCATTTCAAATCAAATAACCCGATATTTAACAAAAAAAAAAAAAAAAAAAAAAAAAAAGCAGGAATTTTTTTTTTGTTTTTTTATTAAAAAAATATACATTTTTTTTTTTTATATATAAAAACTTTTTAAAACTATTTTTCGATTTTTAAAATAAGTTTTCAGCTTTTCACAAGCTTCTTCATTGGCGCAATAGCCCCATGGTGAGCCAAGGCCGTCTGCCTAGGTTTCGAGATAGGCGATGTTTTTCTTTTCCCGGAGTAGGGTCGTTAACCTTACGCTCAACGCTCTGCCATTGGACCGGGACCAATGGTTTAAAGCTGTTTCAAATCACTGCAAGCATCCATGGCACCGCCGGGACTTGAACCTGTAGCGAAACCTGAAAACATTTTTCGAAACGTGTGGTACCAAGCAAAAGAACGTTAGTCATCAGGTCCCCATTTCTTATAAACACCATAATTTAAACTTTCTAACAGAACAGAAACGATTGCTTTCTTTTATTAGTCAGTCACCTTATCAAAATTTATATTTCAATTTAATTTTATTTATTGTTATTTTAATTATCAAACTCAATTTCGAAATTTATATCCAGTGTTCTTAGACAAATCAAATTTTTTTTTTTAAATAGAATTTTAAAGCTATGACCATATCACAGTATTATATTATTCTTATATTTCAGATTCCTTTTAATTAACTCTTTTTTTAGTAAATATGGTAATATATATATATATATATATATATATATATATATATATAATAAATAAATAATTCAAAATATTCAGAAAAGTAGAATTTTTATCTTAAAATTTATGTTTCATTAAATATATTAAGATAAAAAAATTTTTTTAATGTAAATGCATAAATGATTGGATATGTGCAGTTATTTTATAAAAAAACATTTATCTTAATATATTTAATGAAAAAAATATTAAAAAATACTTGCTATTGATTTTGACGTACTAAATCGCAAAATAGCAGGTGAAAAGGCTGAACAGCATTACATTTAAATAAAGAAAAAATTTATTTCGAAAAAAATAAAAATCCTTGACATTTAAACATATGGTGGGAAAACAGAAAAAAAAGCATTTAGTTTAAAGAATTTATTTATAGCATTAAAAGTAGTTTAACTGTAGAAAATAGAATGGAGCAATTTTTTTCATTCAATCAATAATGTCTGTTGGAAAAAAATTTTTTTTTTTTTTCCTTTTAAAATTTTCAGGAAAGTTTTTGTCTTTTATTTTTTATCTCCTTTATCGAAGATTCTTACCCATTAATTGAATGTTGTGTTATTCTATCCTTTAATTAAATATGTCTGTGATGTGGCAGTTTCAATTTAAAAATTGAACTGAACTTATAACTTTTTTTCTTCTACCAGTTTTGATTTTAAGTTTATCCAGAGGTGGGTGGAACCATTATACTTAGTTCTTTTGGTTATTGGAGTTTATTGGTAAAGTTTGAAAAGAATTTTCGAATTTTTTAATGTGGAATTTCGTCTTTTAGTATCTAGTTTTAAAAAAGCAAGAGGAAAACAAATATATCAGTGAGCAAAAAAAAAAAAAAAAAAAAACAATGTACTAATTCAATCTTTTGAATCAGTTTTGCATTTTAAATAAACTCAATGAATTAAAATTAAATTTTCAATAATCAGATGAAATATATTGATGAATGCACCAAAAAAATTAAAATTAGATTTAGATCTGAAATGAGAGATTTAGAAATATAGAAAAGAAACTCGAGATCTTTTTAAAAACAGTATATCTGCGATTAATTTTTCATTTTATGTTAAAAACAAAATGAATAAAAAATAGAATAAAAAAATTCTTATTAATTTTTGTGCAAAAGAAAGAATTTATTAAAATATTTTAAAAAAATTATTAAAAAAATTTGAAGAATTTATTAAAGAATCTATTTAAATTCAAAAAAGAAAACAAATATACTATATATCAGAGCTAAACTTTAACTTATCAGACATAGGGGAATAAAGAGATAGACAAAATCGCAGAATAATTGGGATTTGGAGTCAAAAATCTTTTAGCCAAAGTGCGCCAAGAAAAGGGTTGCGATTTTAAGTGAAGTGAATTAGAAACAGTAAAAAAAAAAAAAAAAAATTCCGGGTTACCTACTTATCGCTCAGTTGGCGCCACAAAAATCGCCAAATCCCAACTGCCCTATTTTGCGATTTGGCCAAGACACGTTTGACAGTGAACATTACTCAGATCTACAATTTCTGCATATATATATTAATATCTTTATGATGATGGAATATATTTCTTTATACAATGAAGTGTTTGAACTTTTAGGAGTAATTTTGTACATCAATGCGTCGTGTAATCTTAGAGTAATATATACCACGAATAATCATCCGATAAATTATGAATTGAATATTGACACCAGGAAGATTTTAGAAGAGTAACTGTCTCAAATTTGCGCATCATATATTGCTAAATTGTTACCATACAGAGTAAATTTCAATGCAAGACGTTTTTATACAAACTGCCACAATGGCCATCGAATTCTGCATTCTAAAAAACTCCTTCAATATGTTGCAGTGACACCAAGGCATATTTCCAGAGGATTCAAACTTCAGCTCTCTTGCACTTTATCTATGCAAGTTACCACTGGAACACGAGTTGAGCTTCTGGGGGGGATTTTTAAAGAAATATGAGATATTCCAACCATATAGTTCAACTGTTGATACGAGGCTTCTCCACAATCTACACCAGGTTTATTCGTTTTTCCAAACAATGGCTGTAGTGCACGCCCCTAATGCAGTTGAACAGCTTCTTCTTGTGCTCTAGTGGCTGTTGAGCTATTAATGGCTCATAGTTATATATATATATATTTTAAACTTTTTGTAAATTTTACGAAACCATTATAGAATAGTTTATTGGGCCAAATTTCACAATAGGGGCCATTATGATATGGCAACTATTTGGGGCGCCCACTAAACGATAAGTTGTCAAATGTGGTAACCTGGATATCTTGTACTGTTGCAATTCACTTCATTTACAATCGTAATTCATTACTTGGCGGACTTTGGCAAAAAATAATTTTGACTTCAAATCCCAACGGCCCCTGTTCTACGATTTTACCGTTTATTGAACATCATAATGGTTGGATGGCAAAGTATGTACAATCTGTAAGTAGCATGGCTTTATAGTCAGTTGAAAAGTTTTTCTCAATATGTAACATGCAATCAAAATTTTCTTTCAAATAGAACATCTGAGAAAAAATACCAAAATAATTTATGATTCGAGATATATGTGCTAATATATGATTTGAGATATACATTTAAAATTTTCAATTAAATTACAAATTTATATATTTTGCAGGCCATTTAAACTCAGTATTATCAATTATATACAGAAATAGATCTAATTAGGGCAAATAAAAATAGATCTAAGTCAAGATCTGATTTCCGAACAAGAATACTACCTCTTAAGATAACGGACTCATTGTTTCCAGGAGAAAAGTAGGCTGCTACAATCAGATGACATAATACAAAAGAAGACACTGTGCAATCTGATAACATAAAAGGCTGAAATTGGGAGAATCTAATTTATAACACATTAATCAATACATATTAATGAATAATTTTTTATTTAACTTATCATAAGCATACGCCATATGTTGTGAAGATAGATGCCCCATATTCTAAAAATAAAAATAACAGAAATAAAAAAAGTAGTCAAAAAATAAATAATCACGTAAATTTACGAATAATTTTCTTACGTACAATAAATTATTCATTTAATATAAATATTTGCAAAATAATTTCTGAAGACTCAGATTTAGGCTTTTTTTTATCCGCTTTTTAAAAGATTGCACATAGAAACTTTGTATATTCAATTTTTTTTTGTAAGATTATATTCCTCATCATCACACAAACATACACACATGTATATATATATAATAAACATTTTATGATATACATATATTGTACATCATATATATATATATATATATAATCATCATTGCTACGTGGTGGGCCAAGGCCGTCTGTTCGCTGACAGATTTCTAGACAGTAGTTACTTTCTTTTTACAGAGTAGAGTTGCCAGCTCTACTCCCAACGCTCTACAGCCAAATGAGACTGGGACCTACGGTCTAAGTGGATTCCGAATCACTACGAGCAGCCAGGACTCGAACCTGAAACCTGTGGTACCGAGCTCTAGAACGCTAGTCACTCGGCCATCAGGCTCCAAGATTTAATTCACCCCCAAAAAAAGTTCCTATTTTGAATGTTTAATATAATGAAAATTTGATTTTAATTTTTTAAAGGAATACAATAACAAGGCACATAAAAAAACAACATAATAATAATTTCAATTAATATAAATTAAAAATATGCAATATTTTATTCATTTTATTTAAATATCGAGATATATTATTTTACGAGACTAAAATACTAACTAATAAATTTATAAGCCTAGTTTTTGGCTCAGAGTTCTTGGCAGTTTATTACTGTTTCTTTATCACGAAAATAAGTTGTCTTACACAAAATAAAAATGCCAGATAAAAATGAGATAGCACGATTTTATAAAGGGATAAGAAAATACAAGAATTATAATTTTTATTTCTGGATTAGAATTTTTCAATTCAAGTCAACCGTTTTTGAAACAGAATCAAAAGTTCAATTTATTACTCTACTCAGTTACCTGCATTTTTCCTCCACAAAATCACTGTTTCGAAAATTCGCTTACCTACGTAACCGTCTCTCTTAAAAAATTGGTGCAATATTTCACTCTGAAACTCTGATCATTTTCTATTATTTTATTTTTATTTATTTTTTAAAGCGAATCTTGCAACTGAAGTATTGGGAGAGTGCCAAACGAGAGACTTTTTCGCCAGGGACAATGCCGAAATGTTTATTCGATGGTGCAAAAGTTTTGGAGTAAGAGACGCTGTTCTTTTTGAATCCGACGGACTGGGTAAGACAGTCATTCCATTTTCTTTTTGCCAGTGTTTTTTTTTTCTTTTTTCCTTCTTCTTCATCGCGAACTGTCAATTTCATTTGCGTCACTTGCATTTTCTTTCTTCTGGAATACATTCAATTTTTTTATCGCTGAGTTCACTTCAGTTCAAAGCATGCAAAAATGTCACGGGGAAAAAAATAAAGAGGAAGTTAATCGAATAAATGAAATGTCGCGCTAGAACTAAGATAGGAATTATTATTATTTCTTTTTTTTTTTATGTCAGTAAGATTGGCATTAGGGTGTTTAATCAAGGGATGCTTAAAACTCATTTTTTTTTTTTTTATAGTAAGGAGAAATGCAAATATTGAACAATCATTTTACAAGTTTAAAATGTTTAAAAAAGGATGACACATGTTCATTAGCTTATAAAATTATAAACGATAACTGTTATACATAAAAAAAAAAAAAATGCAAGTTCGTGTTTCCTGTGCATTTTTCTTTCTTTTGGAGTATATTCGAATTTTTTAAGTTCACTTCAGTTCAAAGCATACAAAAATGTCACGGGAAAAAAAAAGAGGAAGTTAATCGAATAAATGAAATGTCGCGCTAGAACTAAGATAGGAAATATTATTTTTTCCTTTTTTTTTTGTGTGTGTAAGATTGGCGTTAGAGTGTTTAATCAAGAGATGTTTAAAACTCATTTTTTTGTTTTAGTAAGGAGAAATGCAAATATTGAACAATCGTTTTACAAGTTTAAAATGTTTCAAAAAAGGGTGACAGATGTTCATTAATTATAAAATTATAAGCGATAACTGTTGTACTTAAAAAATACAAGTTCGTGTTTCCTCTGCATTTTTTTTTTTCCATTTAAAATTTAAAATTTCTTTTTATTTTGCATTATTAGAAGCTTGTTTTTAAAAGTGCAATCAATTTCTTATGCAATCACAACCTTTAAATGATTCTTTTGGGCTATTCTAACATTTTTCATTGCTATGATATAAATTTATGTATTTATTTAGTATTAATATTTATATTTTATAAGAATTTTTCAATTTCACAATATATATATATTCAATATCTTTTTACAAAATAATTATGATTTTTATTCTACTAAAAAGAATATTTTGGTTTTTTTCCTTTTATTCTTAAATATTTGCAAATAATGATTTTTTTTTATTTTTTATTATTTATTTTATTATCTATCATTATTTATTAATTATTTTATTATTTATTATTATTTATTTTGTTATTTATTAATTATTTTATTTTTCATAAAATAAATATTTTTCACTATTTTACAGTTGTTTAATGCAATGGATCTCATACAGTAGGAAATGAACTTTGAAAAGCAAATTACATCGTGTTTTGAAAAACAAATACTCTTAAAAGCAAGGACCATTCATTAAATTTATGGCTTTTTGATTCTTAAATATTTAATTATTTTTGAAAGAATGTTTAAATGTCTGATTATTTTCAAATAAAATTTTTTACACAGTAGTCTTTCACGTAATAGTTAATTAAAATTAATAAAATATTTACTTTATATATCTTTGGGAGCCTAATATTTTGAATCCTTTTGTTTTGTGCAGAATTTTTTTTTTTTTTTTTGTCTCTAATAAAAATAAATAATATTAGTTTATAAATGAAAAATTTTTAATTGTGTATTAAAATTTTTTAAATGTAGATAGATATAAAATTTAAAATCATTATTTAAATGTATTTGGAACATGTGTTTTTTTGCTATATAAGCTAAATCATTGTTGAATGTTAATATTATGAAATTATTCATAGTATTTTAGTTATTTTTCAACTTGGAATGAAAGAATAGATTTATTACTATACATTATAATCTATGTACATTAATAAATCTAATACATTAACAATAATAATAATAGTCTATGTACATTAATAATAATTATTAATGTACATTAATAATTAGAATTATAAATTCTCCAAAGTACCTTTAAGATACTTACATGGTTTTTCTCTCCAGTTCTTCAGACACAGCCTCGCACTGTGATTCTCTGCCTGCTCGAACTGTCACGCCTGGCATCCAAGTATGGAATCCTTCTTCCTCCACCCATCCAAGTCCCTGAAACGGCAACCTTGGCACTGGAGGAAGAAGTGATGTCCGAATGTTCTGAAGACGAATTCTTCTACGCCACTACCATCCCATCCCCCACCAAGTTCCAGAGATGGGATTCCGGCTGCTCCAGTGGTCCCAGAAGTCCTTCCCCGAACTCCATCTACTCCAAGAACTCGTCCCCCAACTCTTCTCTGAAGAGGAGTGGGATCCCACTGCGGAAGAAGGACAAGAACGTCGTGGTGGTTGTAAGAAGTCGCTCCGACAACCACCTGCAGAATGGATCGAGCCAGAAGATGATGACCTCGCCACGGATTTCGTCTTCCTCGATGAGACGAAGTTTGTCGTCGGTGAGGTCTGACACCATTAGCAGTCGTATAAGGTCGAACCCGAATCTCTACAGAAGTTCTTCCTCCATCGCGTCTTCTAAGAGTATGGTTGAAAAGTCTGACAAGAGTTCTTCAGATTATGTTCCGATTGTGTTGCAGCGAAGACGATCTACTCTTGACAGAAGGGTGAGAACACGAAGAAAATTAATCAATTTCATTTAAAATTATGTATTGTGTATATTTGAAAATAATTTCATTTAAAAGTTGTCTAATTTAAACAAAAAATCCAATAAGATGAAATAAAATGCTTAAAACGATTCTAAACAGGTTTCCATTAAAAACTTCTGCGGCCTGGCGGCCGGATGACCAATTGGCTGGCGCTCTGGTCTTTTGGTACTTCAGGCTTCAGGTTTGAATCTGGCTGTTTAGTTTGTTAGTGGTTCAGAATTCACGTCCGGTGTATAGGTCCCGGTATAATAAACATAAAGTGTGCGGAAAATGACCGCAGAGAGACAAACCAAATCTTATTGTCTGTTGGCCAATCGGCTAGCGCTCTGGCGTTTGGTATCACAGGTTTTCATATTCTTATTCCGGCGCTGGCATGAATGTTTGTTAGTGGTTCGGAATCCACGTTAAACTGTAGGTACCGGTCTAATTAACCTAATGTGTGAAAAAATGACCATAGACTGGCGAATCAAATCAAATCAACAACTTCTTGTAATTCTGGATGCAAACTTATCGAACTAATTAAACAGCGAGACAAAATCACGTTTTAACTACTATTAATAGAGTCAGCATCAAAATAATATTTAAATTTTAATTCATTACAACTTTAATTCATTTCTTTATTATGCTATTTGTATTATTAAAAAAAGATACGATATACTATGATCTGTTGTCTCTAATTATTAGTAGTTAAATCACTCTTATGTTCGATAAAGTAAGCAGTAAATCCAAAGAAACAAATATCACCGAAAAGAAGGGAATATAGAATTAAATAAATGCTAAGAAAACCATACGAATTAATACAATCAACTAATTGTTTTGAATAAAGAGAAAATCAGTTTTTTATTCAAAATTCATTTGCTGAGGACCAATATTCATAACTAACTCGAAAGGCTGACTGCAATTTGATTTTTACGGTTGTCCTACGTTATATTTGTACACGTGGGGAAAAACAAACAAAAAGTACGATTTAACTGGTGACTTTATAAATGATTTTTAACTTTTTTTCGAAAAATACAGCTTGAAATATCCAAATGCATGATATATTGAGGGGATATTTTTATTCGTATATCCGATTATAGAAAGGTTATTAAGTAATTTATTTATAATAAATGAATTGGTGATATGAATTCTTGAAACTCTGAAGAAAAATTCATAAAAATGATTTTAAATCATATTGTAAACTGAAATTTATTTCAAGACATTACAGTAGTTAATGTTAGATAATAGGCCTGATTTCTAATTTATATTCTCTAACTGTATGAATACTAAATTTTTTTTATTAAAACAGCTTTTTATCACAAATTTTGAACTTGAATTTTAAAAATACTTTAATTAAAATTTAGTGGCAATTTTTGTTGAAAATTTTGATAAACATATATTTTGTATATATATATATATATATACATGGGTGTGTATGTATGTGCAAAATAATTCAAAATAAACATTTGTCTAAGTTTCAAAAAGCACTCTTTAAATTTCTAATATTAAGTTCATTTTACACAATATTAGCTTTTTCATACAAAATACATTTTAATTAGCCTAAAATAAATATTGATTTTAAGAGGAGGATTTTCCTTAAAGTAATTTAATGTTCAAATACAGACAAAAATGGGGAAAAAAAAAGGTTTGCTAGAATTAATAAAGTAAAAAAAAAAACTTTCCTACTTTGCGATATGCAATTTTAATATAAAGTTATTAGTTAAAAATAATATATTTTATCTAAAGGTGCATTTTTGCATTTCAGATAAAGAGATTCATTTTTCAGTTAAGAAGAACTTTCTTCCCCACAAATAGGTGATGATAAGAAAAAAATATTTAAATATTTACATAACATTTATTATAATCGCAAGAAAGCAAATGTTTTAAAAACATAATTTAAAAAAAAATAATAACTTATCTACTTCAGAAATAAAAATTATTAAAGGTATGAATTTAAGTGTAGAATTAGAAATAACATGAATATGATAAAAAATAATTGTTTACTTACAATTATAATTTTTCCCTAATTATTTTAATAATAACATTTTCTGTTTCCGATTATTCAAACATATTGCAATTTCAGACAATTCTTATTTCATAAAGAATTTCCCTGTAAGTAATTAATAAATAATTTAAAATTGTAACTACGTTTCCTCCCACACAATGGCAAGAAACGCCCCCTGTGGTGTTCAGGAGAAATGGTCTGTAGGTCTCGAGGCACTCACCCGAGAGGAAGTACAGCCCAACCACATGAATCTCTTGAGAAACGTTTAGTTTATAGTTTCTCATCTCAAGATATAGCATATTCAGCGCACCCCTGCCCCATTAGTTGGCCTACAGACTCTCACCATGAGAGCAAGTATATTTCGCGCATCTCGCTCTTGCCTGAGTAGTGGGATATCGGCTTAGAAGTGGAGTACTCCAACGAATCTATAATTATCTCTCTTTAAATGTGTTAAATATTGTATGTCTCTAATTGTACGTGTGTGGTGTTTTTTGTGAGTGTGTCAATAAAAGCTGTGAATTCTCCATCCTGTGCCTCTAATATCTCAACCCTACCACATACGTATAATTTTGAACACGTATATTTTTATATAATAGAAACAAAAGTTATGATATAAGAACATTTATCCATTTTATTAACATATTTTTTACAGGTATTGGAAATTGCAAGGAAATATCATAAAGATGAAAATAAAATCCGTCGCATATCTGAAGGTCATTACAATTTCAGTGGAAAAAATGTGTTTTTAAGAGTAAGTTACAAATAAATATTTTAAGATTCTTAACCTGAGTTAAAATTTTAAACAAATTGCTGAACTATTTAGACATTTTCTTGTTCTGAAAAATCGCTGGAAAAATTTTTTAATCAAAACCGTAAATTTACAACTGAAATAAAAAAAAAAAAAAAAAAAAAACTATTTTTTTTTTTTTTAACTTTTTGTTTATTGAAATAATTTTTTACTGAGGATTCTACATAAATTTCTATAATGATGATAAGGTTTAAATTTTTATGAGTTAGTATAAGCCATCAGTATCCATGTTTTAAAGTTGTACTCTTTAATTTTTGAAACTACAACGCAACAGTTATATTTATTTGCTTAATAAAAAATAATAAAGTTTGAAAAATAAAACTTTAATTATCTGAAAAAAGCATTACCATACAAATAATGAGTTTATCGCTGCACGCACATCCAACGTTTATCCTCTTTTAGCTCGATTGCATGAAGCATTCTATCGCCTGATTCTAGAAACCAAATATTACACAGCAGTTTGTGGTTACATGACATTTCTGGGCGCAAACAAGTCTGTCGAAGGTCATGCCCATCGTAAACTTGTTGTTTTAATGGTAAGGCCGATTTTGCTACACCTTAAAAATAACGAAATAAGTCTGTGCGATGCCATTTTATCCATTGTGTAACGTCTATATTAGATCTATACCGGCTTCAAGATGAGGGCCACTTTCAAGTTTATGGGAACATTTTAAATTTTATTTACAAACACTATATATATATATATACAGATGCAGAACTCTGGTTTATTATAATTTATTATTTATAAAAAAGGAAAATTTACGATTTAAATTTGATTCACAAATGGACGATTAAATCAAAGTACAGTTCACTCCAAGGTCAAAGATTTTCAGAGTTCTCGAGTCATGTCGAATCAAAAATACATGGTCTGCGGCAGACCTTAATTATCACACAGCGTGATACATGAAACCACAAGGGGCTCACTTTGGAAACAGATGGAATCTTTGACCTATTTAGTCATTTCAGAAAAAATAGAGACACTGCTGGTCGAATCGTCACAGAACCCTCTCACTTCTTCACCAATAACCTCCTTTTTCAGACAAAATGTCAAGAGCGGGGGTGGGGGAGTCAGCTTCCCTCATTTCTCATTGGAGTAGACATTTTTCAGCTCGTGGTCTATCACCAATCGCGATAGAACAACTCAGTTGTTCAACGTTCAACAACTCAGTAGTTATTTCGACTTGTGAAGGTCAGCCATGCATTCTCTGATTTCATGGTCCCTTTATACATGATACTGAATATCTGCCATCAGATTTCCGTGACAGGCTGTACTCATCAGTACAAAACACTAATTGAATGTAATATGAACACCCACAATACTGTTGTCTGCTGTCAAATTTGAGTGATGGGTTGTTATTATATATTTATCAAATAACATACATTCCCCTCTCCTGGGAATGAATTGCCAAAATGCAGACCTTAATAATCACACAACGTGATACATGAAACCACAAGGGGCTCACTTTGGAAACAGACGGAATCTCTGACCTATTTAGTCACTTCAGAAAAAAAGAGACACTGCTGGTCGAATCGTCGCAGAACCCTCTCACTTCTTCACCAATAACCTCCTTTTCAGACAAAACGTCAAGAGGGGGTCAGTTTCCCTCATTTCTCATTGGAGTAGACATTTTCAGCTCGTGGTCTATCACCAATCGCGATAGAACAACTCAGTTGTTCAACCTTCAACTCAGTTGTTCAACAACTCAGTAGTTATTTCGACCTGTGAAGTTCGGACATACATTCTCTAATTTCACTGACAACATTCACAAGAGACACTGCTGGTCGAATCGTAACAGAACCCTCTCACTTCTTCACCAATAACCTCCTTTTCAGACAAAACGTCAAGAGGGAAGGGGAGTCAGTTTCCCTCATTTCTCATTGGAGTAGACATTTTCAGCTCGTGGTCTATCACCAATAGCGATAGAACAACTCAGTTGTTCAACCTTCAACTCAGTTGTTCAACAACTCAGTAGTTATTTCGACCTGTGAAATTCGGACATACATTCTCTAATTTCATGTGTTTCATTATACATGATACCGAATATCTGTTATCAGATGTGAGTGACAGGCTGTTCTCATTAGTGCAACACATTAATTGCATATAATATAACTATCCCCACAACTTATCTGCTACCAAATTTGAATGATGGGTTGTTATTATATATTTGTCAAATAACATACATTCCTTTCCCCTTGAAATGAAATGTCAAACTTTTCTTGTGAGAAAAATTTGCTGCCATAGCGTCACTGTATCGGAATGATTTCTATTCCAAAATGTTCTAACTGAATTATGTGGTCTTAATTTCAGATTGTACGTGGAAGCAACGTTGTCGTTCGATTAGGAGGAGGATGGGATACTTTGGAGCATTTTCTTTCAACGCTGGATTTCAACAAACCTTCAGCATACTACAAACAACCCAAGAAATACGAAAATCATAAGCCCACGCACACTGTCAAAATATCTCCTTATTAAACGTTACAATGTCTTTTTGATTAAAATAACTCTAAAAGAATTTCGTTCGTCATTAATATTTTTACTTTGTACTCTTTGAAATGGTTTTTTTTTTAAGTATTTTAATAAAAGTTTTTATCAAAATGAAAACATTTTCTTTCCTTTCTTTTGTTGAAGTTTACGATGTTTTTAACATTATGCGTTTCTTTTTTGTATCTTTTTGTGTATCATTTTTATGATATTGACGCGATATGATTCATGGCATTTTTAAAGATTTGTGCATGTGCATTGTGCCAATAAATCTGTGAGTTCTCAAACTTGTGTCTCAACCCAGCCCCACCCAGCTACAATCCAGTTGCTCCAACCTACGACACCACAAAAGAGCAGTTTTCCGAGAAAATATTTCAAAACTAGAGACAACACATACTTTATAAATAGAAACACATACTTTTTTTTAATATGTTTTTATTAGTTTCACCTGCATGTTTGTTTGTAGCTGACTCTTTGGGCTCGATTTTGCCCTACTTAAGCGATCAGATTTAATTTAAACGTTGCAGACTTATCAAGGACCGACGACAATAAAATATTTTGATAAGTTTATTATCTCATCATGATTAGGATCGCCAGGATTAGTGATTTTATTTTAATTTATGAAGAGTAAGTAGAATGAAACCATGTAGAATGAAAGTGCCGAACCCATGTAGTGCCGAAAGTGCCTAAGACATGTCTACACTAAAGAAGACTACTTGGGAAAGTGGCACAACGGATAACGCGCCTGACTACGGATCAGGAGATTCCCCTGTTCGAATACCTGGCTGGCTCGGCATTTTCGCATTTAGACTTTGTTTTACTCACAATTAAATTATTGTAAGAACTATAGTTCCAGTCCTGCGTACCGGGACCTCATTTAAATATTATAGTTAAAAATCACGCTTTTAGAGTTAAAAGTAAAAAATAAATTATAGTTTTAAAAGTAAAAACTCGCTTTTAGAGTTAATCAAAACTAAAAAGTAAAAATAATTGTTAACATAAGAATAAAAATGACTGACGAGAAAATGAATGTCACTGTTCTAAAAGCGTGGGATGCTTTGAATGACATTTTTAAACTAACTCTGCATTTCGGAATGAAACTAATGAAAAACTATAACGATTGATATCGAGCACCCCACGCTTTTAGAACAGTGACATTCATTTTCTCGTCAATAATTTTATTCTTATGTTAACAATTATTTTTTACTTTTTAGTGTGATTAACTCTAAAAGCGTGTTTTTTTAGTTCTTTAAACTATAATTTATTTAGTAGAAGGTCATTTCATTATTGAAAATCAAGAATGGGTACTAACACAAAATACAAAGTTAATAAAATTATAAAAAATGTATGCATTAAAAATATTTTTATTTCTCCATCGTCAAAACATTTTCTGTCTAAATACGATAAAATTCGTTGTAAATGTATTAATTATTATCTTTTGGGTTTAACTGAAGTTAACAGTAGGAAGATTATGATAGCTTCTGATTACATGTGTTATGTGAATTATATTTATTTTTTTTTTTATAAATAATATATATTTTGGTGCAGCATAAAAATATTTTCATATCAATTTTAAAAAAATTTAATGATCTAAACTTCTAACCAATAATATAGAAACGTACGATTAACGACGTAAAATTTAACGCATTAAAACGTTACATTTAGCATTTAAACGTAAAATTAACGACGCACGTTCTTTTTTATTCTTAATCCAGAGCCAAGAAAAATATTTAGAAAAAAAGATTTTTTTATTTATACTTTGATTTATTTCCTAGAGTTAACAACACCTAGAATTCCTGAAATTTACACAAAATACTCCAGTAAAATTCACATTAAAGTATTTTGAAATTAATGAAATATTACGAGGGGTGGGGTGGGGTAATTTTGTTGTACTTTTATTCATAAAATGCTTACGCACTGTTGAATTAATTTAATTTTCGCAGGGATTTTTAAAATTTTTACAGTTAATAAAAAAAAATATCTATCTAATTTTTGTTTGGTTAGGTCTAAATTTATGTCGACCCTAATATGTGGTCTTTAAGCATTAAAAATAGTAAACGTTTAGTAATAGATTAAAAACATAGTTTCGGTTTTAAAATAGTTTTTGTTTTTGTTTAGTTAAAAAATAGTTTTTGTTTTAGTTACTGAATAATAAAAAATGATGTTAATAAATGCATATTGAAATTTCAATATAACAAACAGTAACTTTAAATTCAAAAATGAATGGAATTTTAAATTGTAACTGTAAAAATCACATAAAAAAAAAAGCTACTAAATTTTAGGTTTTGCCTATTAATCTACCAGTTATGGATTTCTGCAACATTTGCTGACTAATAAAATGCACTTTTATAAAATTCAATCTTCGATTTTTTAAAAATTTGTTTAACATTTAAATTAATCTTTTATATTTTTCAAGCCATGGGTGAGGTTAAGTTTTTCTTTTAAACGTAAAAATAAGCTGTCTTAAATGAAATATAAAAAAATGAAAAATTAAAATATTGAAAATATCCAGAAAAAGTTTTTTTAAAAGAAAAATTACATATGAGAAATTAAAAAGGCTAAACAATTTACCTAAAAAAAAAAAAAAAAAAAAAAAAAAAAAATGACTAAAACGTCTTGTTTATTTATAAGATTAGAATTTTTAGAGGGAATAATAATTTTGGGAAAAATGGAATTGAAAATTCTAGAAATTACATAAATAAACAAGAACTGCTTATTTATTGCATGTTCGACAATTTATCTTAAATTTAAGAATTTGGCTTGTTCGAATTAATGTTATAAATACATAGTTTCGATATTAAATTTGAACATGGTAAATATTCTATTTTTGTGTTGCTTTTCCTGTGATAACAACTTCTTTTTGCATTCACGACTATATAGTCATAATATCATTTAAGACTAAATTCTAAAATAAGTTTTATAATTATAATGTTACAGCATGTTTCTTCATAACTTTTTTTAGTTAAAATGTTTTAATCAACAAATAACTATTATTTAATTTGAAACCTTATTGATTACTAACAAATGTTTTTAAATCTATATGAATAATTAATTTTTAAATAAAAAAGGCATTTAAAACAAAAATTGATTAAAATATGAAAATTTCAATTTGTTGGTAAAGAAAATAAAGAGAACGAAACGTAACTAATAGATAAAACCAACAATATTTTATCCCTCTTGAAAAATCTAAAAGTTAAAGAGTCCGTGACTTAACTTTAATTCTGCTTAAATTTGTTATAAAAATTAATGATTCTATGAAATGAAATCTCATTGTTTTGGGTAATAAATTGTAAATTAATGTAATAATATTTAAAAAAAAAAAAAAAAACTTGGGAAAAATAAGCAAAGGGTCTTTTATTCTGTTTTTCCTGAATTGAAAAGCTCCAAATCAGTCAGTTCGATATAATATTCTCTGTATTATAATCCAGAAGGAGACATTTAGTACAATTTGATACAATTAATTTATGCTGATAAATACCATTTTTTCAATATTTTTTTCTTTAATAACATACTTTTAAACCAAATAATATTAAAAAAAAAAATTTTTAAGTCAATTCCTACTTTTCTTTTCACTATATTGTGGAAAGTCCTTTATAAATAATTTTTATTCATTTTTTTAAGTTTATCTGGCGCCATCTATTGGTAGATATATGCAACTTAAATCTAAAAAAAAAAAAAAAAAAACTAAAATGAATTAATTAAATTTAATTACTGAATTAATGTTTGAAAAAACTGTGTTAACACCAAGTGTCATCCACTACAAGTTAAAAAAAAAAAAATGTATTTGAACTTGAGTGGAGGAATAAAAAGTATTTTATTAACGATTAAAAATTTGAACAAGATATATATAGGGAGAGTGTGAGCTAATAGAAGGAATTGAAAAATTGAAAGTATGAAAATGAATTCTTTAAATAAATAAATAAAATAAAAGCTACCTCAAAATTTTTAAACGATTTTAGAATTACATCAAATGGACTTTTTATTAACTTGAGTTTGAAAGTTAGGACTACCGATTGGTTGTTTTATATCGAAATATTGAATTTTGGCCAAGTGAGGATGAAATAAAATATGAAACTTGAATCGAATGGGTATATGGGGATGCGAAGCAACAAGGACTATAATCCCCTAATCACTATATAGGAATAGTTAATTTTTCTTATTTAATACGTCACTCTCCACAACGCTCTACGATCATGTTAGACCGGGACCTACGGTTTGAAGTGGATTCGAACCACTACAAACATCCATGGCACTGCCGGGACTCGAACCTAACACCTGTGGTGCCGAGCGCAAGAAGCTAGCCACTCGGCTAGAATATGAATTTCTAAGACTGAAATCAAAACAGTTCATATTCTCAAGTGTTGCCAAATTTAAAATTTAATTTTAAGCAAAAATTGCATTTGGATTTCATAGAGAATAAAATTCTATGGAATAAATAATAATAGCCAAGGGCCTGAATGACCGAGTGGCTAGCGCTCTCGAGCTCGGTACTGCAGGTTTCGGGTTCGAGTCCCGGCTGTGCAATGGATGTTTGTTGTGGTTCGGAATACACTTTAAACCGTAGGTCCCGATCTAACATGATAGTAGATTGATAGATTGCGGGGGTATTGTTACTCCGCGTCCGTAGCTTATCTTCAAGCTACACGCACCTCTTCCTGGGAAGTGCTAAGTGAGTAACGTCGGTGCAGCCCTTGCCTTAAGGCATCGAAGACAATTGTCTAAGCGTTTGCCATTTGCATTAGAACAAAAAAAAAAAAAATAATAATATTGAAAATAGCCAAATATTTTATCTTAATCTTTAAAACATGATAAATTTTATGTGATTTATCATTACCGAAAAATTAAAAAATCAATGTAAACTAGATCGTTGTTTTTCGGTGGAAGATGCTACTATTTCATCACTGTCTTCATTTAATATATGTGCTTAAGATGGTGCACTGATACGCCTTTTTCCAGTATGGTCTTTTACTGTCAGAATTAATGCATGAATTTTTCTCGGTATTATTTGGTTTTCTCATAATGGTTTAATAATATACTAGGAAGGTTATTTCTTCTACAGAAGAAAATAGTTATGGAATTAAAGTTATATGGAATTATTAGTTATGGAAAAAAATCAGTTGGTTTCATTGCAAAAATAATAAGAGGCTAACGTCCTTAGCTTTGCAAAAGAATTTCTCTCAATCATTCTCCGTCCATTGCTATTTCAGTATATGAATCAAATATTTTGTATAATGAAATTGACTCATGATCTTTATCTTTTAAGACGTCATCATCTTTTGATAAAATAAATATTAAATTTAACATTCAACAAAAAGAATAAAATCAATGGATGCGTCAGATTTCAATTTCTTAACAAAATTATTACGTATCAATATTTATTTCTTTTGTGGCCAATAATTGATTCCTACAAGTCTCCTACGCCTCAAAAATTTTTTAACATATATTTGTGACTTTTATGGAGATTTGAACTGAACTGAACTGAAAATGTTTATTAGTGGATGTGAGGTTTTGTTTATTATGGGTTCGCTGTAAGTTTTTTTTTTTTTTTTTTTGTGTCATTTTATATATAATATTCTCTGTCAAGTCTCCAACATTAAATAATATATTTTGGTACAAATCATCGATACATTTTTAAATACTAAAAACATTTAATTAAAATTAAATACATTTTTTTTTAGAAAATTAAAACGCATTAATCAGAAAAACAAAATAAGCATTAGTTTTTGTTTTTATCATTACATAATTGATAAATTTGCATTAACACGTCTTTTTTATTGCAAACAAATAAAAACTATGATACCTGAATTTTTTTTTCGTCATCACCGTATTTTCCATATAAAATGATCAACTATATGTGAAGTATTGCATTCATATACTTAATAGATTATTACAAAATTCTAATGTTTATAAAATATTGATTGTAGTATATAATTTGAAATTTTTCATTTGCTTTAGAAAGCACTTTTAATTATTTGGTTACTTGTAAAATTTTTTTAAAATATCCATACTTTTAAACTTGTTTTAACAAAGTATAAATACTAAAAAGAAGAAATGAACTCGAAATATATTATGATATTTTTAAATAGAATAAAATATATTATAAGAATAGTGAATCCTATCAACTCCGTTTTCAAAAAAAAAAATTCGTTTTTAATTAAATGTCATTTACATGATTTCACAAAAGTTTTCACACATGACTATAATTCCAAGGAAAAAAAAAAAAAAAAAATACAAATTACTCAATATTTTCACAAGGTTCAGCATAAAAAAGAATTGAATTAAGCATTAAGTTGTTCACTTGATGTATAGTTTATTAGGTATAATATTTTACAAATTAAAAAAAAAAAAAAAATATTTAAAGCCTAAATAAATTTAAAAAAAAATATGTGTGATTGAGATTCATTAAATTTGTATGCTTTATATACATTTCATATCATAATGAAATATTTTAAATACAGCTAGCCACATTAAATATAATCATCTGTTTAGAAATGAAATATTTTCCTCATGACTAGAACTATTCATGACAAGCATGCATCTTCCAAAATTCCCGAATTAATTTTTAGAAAAAGGTTTATATCATAATGAACAAATCAATATAATGATTAAATTAAGTTTTAATTATAATTAATATTAAGTTCTATACTCTTAAACAAATTAATCAAATAGTTAGCTAAAGTAATTGATATTTTCTTTATCTAACACAGAACATTATAAAATACATAGGAATATCAAAAATATAAAAGGCATTTCATATATTATTATATTATAAAAGGCATATCAAAATCCTTCCAACCATCTCATGAAATGAAGCAAATCATCATTTAAATAATAAATGTAAATCTGAGATTATCATCTACAAAACATAGATAAGAATTGCAAGAAAGTTGTGCAATATATATAAATTCAAAAGCCAAATTTAATAAATTTGCTTTTTAAAAATTTGAACTTTGAATTCAAAAATTGCTGAAGAACATTTGTCCGTGTTCTTAAAAAAAATTTGATCATTTGAATAATGGCAAGATAGGAATTCTTCATTAATAAAGAATTGAAAGCTTTGAATTTCATGTGCTAAGAACATGAAAAAATGTTTTATCAGTGTTATTTTTGCTAAATTATTAAAATATTATTTTCTTTTTGAAAGTAAATGTATTAAATTTGGAGCTAGTGTATAGTGATTTAAATGAAATCAACAAAAATTTTCAAAAAGAGAAATTAATTTTTTTATTAATTATATTTTTTGAAGAGAAATTATATTTTTAAAAGTAAAATTACATATTTTCTAAAGTTAATAGAATATTATAAAATTAATTGGGAAATTAAGATTACTTTATTAAAAGTAATACTGTTTTTGTAATAAATATGAATTGAAAAATTTATGATCAACTAAACTTAATATAAATTGGTATTGGTTCTAATTATTATTTTTATTTAGATAATATTTCACAATTAAATTTAACTATGGGTAATCAACTAACTGCCATAGCTCCATCCCAAATATTTCCAGTAGAGTATTACCTGACAGATCTTCCTGACTGTACTTTTGATTCAAAGTGAGTATAATACATTAATAAAGTTAAAAACTTATATGTGTATTAACTTTTTTGTTAGAAAATATAAACTGCTTCTCTAACAATTAAATTTATTATGTATAATAAAGTAAGAGATATTTGTTTATTTCTTTAATAGTGCATTAAAATTCATTATAATAAATCTTTTCTCTTTTTTATTAGCTTAGGAAGCACACGATTTTTTAAAGTTGCAAGGGCAAAACATAGGTATGCGTCATTTTTTAAAAATATATAATTCATATAAGTTTTTGTATAAACATATTTATGTGTTTATTTTACTGTACATTAAACATGGTTTTTATTTCAATTTTAATATCTAATCATCATTTTGTATTCATTTTAATCTTTTTTATAATTTAGCAATTTAAATACTATGAAATAAATACATTTTTTTAGTGGAGTACCAACATCAATAGGGGTGTATGTAGATGGAACAGAATCAAATTTTCAGAAAGAGATGAGTCAGGAAGTTTATGCTTTGTATGCAAAAGTGGCTTACATTTTTGAAGTGATGGGCAAATTATTCCAGTCATGCTGTTATTAATCATAGTGGAAATGAAATGAGTGGATTAAACTATTTCATGAGTTGATATATTTGTTTCTTGACTATTTTAACATAAAAGTAAATTCAGATGTGAGTTTCTAAATTCAAGATAAAGTAAATTTCTTATTATTTTTATTTCTTTTATTTTGTTTTCTAAAGCTTCAATTTAGGAAGCTTTTTCAATAGATGATATATGGTTGCTCAATTTTTTGAATTTCAAGTTTGAAGAAATGCAACTATAAATTTTAAGAATATGTTTTGTTAGTACAGTATCATACTCTTTTCTTGAAGTTATTCTTTGTATTGAAGTTATGCTTTGGGTATTAAATTCTGAATTTCAACTTTTACTAAAAAGCAAAAAAAAAAAAAAAAAAATGTATAGTTACCAGATTTAATTCTTTTGACAGGTTTTGAGTCACAATCAATTGTTTACATGCCCTTCTGTATTTAAAAAATGTTACTATGCTAAATTTTTTCTTAAGAGCAAATAATATTATGCACACAAGTGTAGATGCTCATTCATGTAAAGGTATCTCTAATTTGAGATTAAAATAAAGAATATTTGGATTGCAATAAAGCTAAGCCTTCATCAAGGCACAAATTTTTTAAAAATAAAGAATATGGGAAATTTAAAGATAAATTTAAGTACGATGCTACACAATCTATCATGGAGCCTAATGAGAGAAATCAGATTCATGCAATGATACTAGTATGGATGTATACTATCCGTTAGAGGACCACCATGCTTAGTAAATATTGTGGAAGTTATCTGACATTTGAATCATAAGAAGCTCCAGCTTTATAACTGCCATCTGATTGATACAACAATCTACTAGAGTCCAAAGCTGAAAGGATGTGTTATGCAAAATAACTCAATCTTGACTCTAACTCATGATCTGCTTTTCATAGTATACATGCATGGCAAACAAGTGCACCAGAATACTGAAATTGTTAATAGATTGAAAGTCTTAATAGCAAAAAATAAATATTGACATTATTAGTAAAATTAAAATTAAATTGAACAGACAAACAATAAAAAAAAAAAAAGCATTATTCACACAATAAATAAACATTAATATAGTCAAAATAATGTAAAAAAAAAAAAAAAAATGGACTGAAATTTTTAAAGCAATTATTTTCTAACAAACCAATATGAGTACAAGAGTAAAGTCTATAATCTTGATGAAAAATAAAACATAATAGAAAATAAAGGAATAAATTCAAAAGTCTTACTTGATAGCCTTGAGTATGTGATAGTGTGATAGGAAGTATTAAAAGGGAAAGCAAATAGGAAGCATTAAAAGGGGAAGCAAAGAAGAAGCATTAAAAGGAAAAGTAAAGAGGAAACATTAATTGATAAATTGCTGCATAATTGTGTAATGTTGGTAGAGAACACAGATTAATTTCATTGAAAATATTTTTAATTTCTTTTGCTCTGTTAAAATAGCAATAATTTGCACAATTTTTATCTGTAGATGTGTTTGTTTTTAATTGAAATTCCATTGTTCATTAGATCTAATATTATGAAAGTAAAACTTTAATATTAAGATAAAATTTTTATTAATTATTTTCTTTTATTTCTTATTTAAAAATTGAAACCAGAGGTTTAAAAATTCCTGGAGCATCCTCCTAACATACCTTCTTAGAAATTTAAAAGAAAGTTCAGCACTACTATATAATTTTCTGCATTTTTACTGTTACTGTGTGATCATCTCACTAAAAAATTGGCTGGTAATTCAAATTCTGATATTTGATGCCACCTTTTATTTTGTTAAAATAGGATACATAGTGTACCACAGTTCCATGACAATTGCAGAAACCACCTCCCACCCCACCTACATTTAAATGTACAATCCATAAAAATGTCTGATTTTGATCTCTGATAATTTATATATATATAATTTTCATTAATGGGAGACATTTTACTATAAAGCTATAATGAGAATAAAAAAATAAGTTATTTGCATTTATTGCTTTCCTTCATTTAAAAAAAAAGCATCAGGTTTTCCTTTCCAGCCTATAAATAAAAGTTTTTAATGCTTATTTTCTACATTACTATATTTTTTATAAGTTTTCAAATTAAGCAGACTTAAATTAATCTTTATTTACTCTTTGCTTTGATATGCTTCATAACACATAAGTTGATATTTCCTAATCAATAACTATTATTTAATTATATATTGAATTTATTCGTAGAGCAAATTGATATCAGCTATGAGATCTTAATTGTAGTATTAAATTATTACTCCTAATAGAATTTTCTTGCTTCAAAGTATATATATATATATTTATTTTTTGTTAATCATCTGTTGTCCTTATATTCCACTAACACACATCATAAACAGCTCACCAATGCATGATGAAGAAAATTCCAGAAGGACTTTTAGGGGTAGCTATGCATTAGTTGTTGAGATGTTGTATGAGAGAACTACTCATGTTGTAGGAGAGAACTTTCAGAGCACTGTCAGCAACCTGACAATCGATGGAAAATATTGTCACAATTGCATAGAGTCTTGATTTCTGAAGGCAGGGACTGCAATGGATGCTGTTAATGAATTAAAATCTGAATTCTCCTACATGCTAGTTATGTATGTTATCTCTGGACACCAAACTATATTGATATTCTAAACTCTAATGACAGGGAATCAGAATAATTATAAAAATTAAATCCACTGCATGTGTTTTTGTAATTTTTTGTAATAAATTTAGAATTTCCAGTTATTTTTACTTTTGCTTTGCTAAATTGATGCTTCAAAAATTAACTGAATAATTTTAATCCTTCTGTGTATTTAATTATGAATATTTAAATTGCAAAAGATAAAAATCAAATGGCAGTAATTTAAATTGCATACTGTATACTCTTACTATATGGCTTATATAAATATTCTAAAATTGTGTAATCTCATTTTTCAGAGAAGGCTTAATAGTTGTTAAAGTATTTGCCATTAGAGACCCATCTTTGCCTTTAAAAGCACACAAAGATCGATTGGATGGTAAATTATATTATTCCTTTTCAATTCTCTAATTTAAATATTTATACTTTTCTTAAATGTTAAGAATATATTTATTTTATTGCAGTTATATTTCTATTTATTATTATTTTATTTTTCTTTACAGAAATCAAAAATTACTGAGAAATGTTCCCAATACTGTCCCATTTGAAAAATTTATGGTAAATTAATCTTTAGATATTTTTTTTTAACTTTGAAAATCGTTTTATCATAGTCACTTGAATATATAAATAAATATATACATACATCTTTTCAGATAACAGATAAAGCAGGCATTCTAATTAGACAATATGTGAAAGATAATTTATATGACAGAATTAGCACTCGGCCTTTCCTTAATAGTATTGAAAAGTGCTGGATTGCCTTTCAACTTCTTCAGTGCTTGAGTCAATGTCATGAACTTGGGGTAATGCATCATTTTATTTGTATTGGTTTCATTTGAAGTATTAATTTTTTTATTAATGCAAATAATGAATTGTTTCTTCAAATTAAAAATGTTATGATTATTGTTTTGCTGCAAATAGTTATCATTCATTTTGTTATTTATTTTGATTCCTAGGTATATCATGGAGATATTAAACTTGAAAATATTATGATCACAAGTTGGAACTGGGTTTTACTCACAGATTTTGCAAGTTTTAAACCTACAAATTTAGCAGTGGTAATTATTAAGTTTTGTCATGATTTCCCTAAATAATTAATAAAGTGCATAATTTAATGCATATTATATATAATCTAAGTTATACACATGTTCTTAAACATTTTTTATGACTTTATAAATTTATATGAATTGAAATATTTGTAAAATATAAGTGCCCTCACACTATAGTACTCAGTGGACTGTATATTTGGGACTCATTTATCCAAATAATCACACGCAATGCAAATTAAATAAATACATTTATTCTTAATAGCCATAGTCATTTGTGGCCTTGCTATTTCACTCTTTTCGAAAAAGCACAACTTTAACACATACATTTTTTCACCGCTAGGCGTCCTGCTCAAGCAGGCGCATATATACACTTTTTTCACCTCTAGGGGCTGGCATGAACAATAAGCAATATTTAATTAGGTTTTAAAATTTATGTATAATTATATAAGTCATACCCTAATTTCTAATCAACTGTATAATTACTGCAGTTATATCAATTACACTCATGTCCATAAATTAAGGATAATGAAGTTCAGGCAAAGAAAGAAACAGAAGCAAAACAAATTTGACTTATTTGTAAAGTCTATTTATTAAACAAAAGGTAAAGAGCAAAAAGATGCTATATGTTTGACATAATTAATAAAAATTGCGATTTTTACTCCTGGAGCAAATTTCAAAAAGAACCTATTTACAAAAAACAGTATAACATGGTTAGTATGATGGTTAATATGGAGTATGTCTCCCGGACGATGCAATACAGGCCTTACAACGCCTAGGCATGCTGAGTATCAAATTATCAATCTGATCTTGGGGAATATTACACCACTCATCAAACAATGTCCTCCGAAGTTCCAGTTGACAGGTGAGAGGAGGGTTGACGGGCTGCAATTCGTCGGCCAAGCATATCCCACACATGCTCTATTGGATTCAAGTCCGGTGAGTATGCTGGCCAATCCATACGGGTGATATCCTCCAATTGAAGGCATTCGTCTACAATGTTTGCATGGTGATGACGGCCGTTGTCATCCATAAACAGAAATTCAGCACCCAAGGCGCCCGAAACAAACGTACATGTTATTCCAGAATGACATCCCGATAGATGTGGCCTGTCATCGTTACACTCTGAACATGCAGGTCAGTTATGGAACCAAGAATAATTCCTCCCCAAACGAGCCATCCTGCACCACTGTAACGGTGTCGTTCAATGGTGTTCTCTTGGTGGTAACGGGTACCTGGCGCTCTCCATATGAAAGTCCGGCAAGAATCAGACTGCAAACTAAACCTGGACTCGTCGGAAAACATCGCACAAGACCACTGTTGCGGTGTCCACAATGCATGCTCTCTACTTCAGGTTAATCGCAGGCGACAGTGAGTTGCGGTAAGTGGAACACATCTGACAGGCCTACGAGCATATAGACCAATGTGCCCTAAGCATCTGTACACGGTCTGCCTTGAAACTGTCGTACTGGTAGCTGAAGAGAGCTGACGAGACAGGTCTGATGCTGTGCTCCGTTTGTTTCTTTTGGCAGTAATTGCTAAATACTGGTCCCTAATTCGGCGTTGTAACTCGGGGGGCGACCTGTGCTGTAACATCTACTCACATTACCATCATCTTGGAATCGTTGCCAAAGCCTGGAGATGACACTCTGGGCGATTCCAAGTTCCTCGGATACTTAGCTGGGTACGTCCACATTCCAGTCGTCCGATAATTCTACCACGTTAAAAATCATCCAAATGCTTCCTTTGTGCCATAACTATGCGGTTATTGAACTGAAAGGCTTTTAAAGCGCTTGTGAACAATTTTACTTCTTTGCCACCATTCCTTATATACCCCTCTCTTACACTCTCGTCATTGTGACGTATATCAGCGCCATCTGGTGGTTTCCTGTAATTTGCATATTCTTCTTCAAGATGTGTGTGACAATTTTACAGGTGAAATTTTTATTTTAGAGTTCAATTTCTGGTGATTCTGTTATCCTGTAATTTATGGACATGAGTGTATAATAAATATTTTAATTTTTTTTTTTCATTTAACGTTTATAAATCGATGAATAATTTAATGAAAGATATATTTTTTATAATGTATAATCTGTAGATTCCTTTGAAAAAAATAATCAAATGAAATAAATATATTCAATATAATTTATATTTTTACTTATTAGTACGAAGAAATAGGTGACAATGTTTGTTATTATCAAATTTGATTTCCTTGTCTTTTTTTTAACTTTATGCATTAAAATATATATTTCTGTTAAATTGTAAATATGAAACATTTTTACAATATTAGTGGCATTGACTTGATAGTTAAGTGCCAAGTATTAGGTTTCTTTTAAATTTGTTTTTCTTTTTATCAAAGAAATCTAAAATATTAATTCAAACTGAATAATTTGTATTTTTTATTTATATTATGTTTAGATAATATATAGCTTAAAATAATAAATCATCTAATTAGCATTCTTAAGGGAAAAAGATAAATACAAGTACTTAGAACTTGCTCATATGATTTCATAAAATATTAATAGAAAACAAAGATCTAAATTAAAAGTACTGTTCTTAAATCATTCAATTTTACAATTTTATGAAATTTCATATTTATTATTAATTCTTATAGGATAATCCTGCTGATTTTTCCTACTTTTTTGATACTTCAAGAAGGAGAACTTGTTGTATTGCACCAGAAAGATTTATTAAAACCATGACTTCTTCAAACTTTTATTCTGCTGGTACAGCTACTGTATCTTCTTCATCTAGTAGCTCAGTTGCACCATCCTCTCCTTCCTTAATTATTCATGCTGATGAAATTAAAACAGGAGATTTAACAGAAGCTATGGATATATTTTCACTTGGTAAATATTCTAATTTTTCTTTCTTTCCCCCCAGAAAAACTTAATTTAGACATTCTCCCCTTTTTTTTGTTGTCTTTCTCTAATGATAAATATTTGAGATATCAGTTTAATTTTTTTCTTTATATTAGTTACATGCTAGAGCTTCAATTTCTCAGAAAGGCATTCCAATTTTTAATCACTTTCTATTATTTAGATAAATGGTAAAATTCTTTCAGTTTTAAGAAATTGAGATAAAAATCTAAAAGTTTTCATTAAAGTATCCCAAACATAAGTTGTTTTTTTCTTATTTTAAAGTGACGAAGTTGTCCCACTTTAAATTCAGCTGTATTTTTATCATTTTTGTAAAATAAAGAACTGAATTTTTTGGTAATTAATTGTTAGTGCTATTTTACTGTTCAAAATTTTTATAAGAAAAGGGTATTCAAATAAATACATAATTTAAAATTTTCAAAATTAAATATCTCTTAAAAATGGCATGCATTGAACTACAAATTTTTAAGGTTTAAAATTGGCATTTATGCATATTTTTGTTTTTCAAAAAAAAATATTTTATTGTTATTTATTTCCCTTAGAAAATGCTTAAAGTGGATCCTTTTCTGAATTTAAAAATTTGTTAGTCATAATTTTATATGGAAATTTATGAATCTAGTATTTGATTCTCATAAATCTTAATTAATAAAAAAAGTCTAGTAAAATTAAATTGACTTCAAATTTTTTGTAATTTATAAATTATTTTAAGAATGATCATCATATGTTTTTGTTATTTTTATAGATGTGCCTTGGCAGGATTGTTTACTGAAGGTACATGCCCATTTGATTTCTCACAGCTATTAAAGTTTATTACTGGTGACTTTGATCCACATGAGACAATACAAAAAATTGAAGACTCTAATGTAAAGGTACAGAAATTATGAGAAGTTATTTTTAAATTTTTTTTTTTCTGTTTCTGGATTTAGTGCTAACATTTATTCTATTATGAAAATTTCTAAAAAAAAAAAATTGCCAAAATTTTCTTTTAAAAAAAAAAAAAAAAAAATCATAATTATTAAAATACCTGATATTTATTTTTAGTTCTTTTATGCTTAATTGAAATATATATATTTTTTTTCTTTCTGCATTTTTTTTTCCATGAGATATGATATTTTTTTATTTTTGAACTGACATGCTATTCTGATTAGTTTCTCGCAATCTATGATGATTAGTTGGGTAATGTTGAAAGATTTTTAAAAGATACCTCTTATTTCCATATTTACAACCTTTAATAGATCTAATGAAAAATCAGAGGATATCGATCACATATGTTTATTACAAAAACTTAATTTCATGATTTATTCTTATTCTCTGCTTATGAAATATCTCAATAGGTATATGAAGGTAGAAGAGGCACAGTTTTAATATTTAAATGTAGATATTTGCAAAAACTGATATTTAATTTGTTTAACCACTAAAATAAATATCAATGTGAAAAACAACAATACTTTTTAATCCGTATTTAGATATAATATAATCTAGACAACTTAATTCTCAATAAGTCAACTTAAATATGCCAGAATTAAGATGCCCAATAATAGTTAAGTAAATTTACTATAATTAATTTTATATTTTAAAAGTATGAATAAAATAAACAGCTATTAAACAGCAAATAATGTACTCAACTTGTATAATATTGAAAAAGAATTTTTGATTACTCTACATTTTTAATTAAATTTTGAAACTCCATACATTTTAGTTCAAATTTTTATATCTCCATTCAAATTTTCAAGCAATACAACTATTAATTTCAATAATTTTAATTTACTATTAATTTTTTTTTGCTGGCATATCAATTGCCCCTCATCAACGCAAATAATGACAATTGTCTCATTCTGTGTGATTTGTATGAATGAGATATGTAAAAGGGTATTTCATGGTGTTATGATTTAATCATTATTCAATTAAAAATATATAGTGGTGCATTGAGATTTGTTCCATGATCGAGCTCATGAATCAAAATACTTATATATCAAATCAATTTTCCCATCGAAATTAATTGAAATGAAATAAATTCATTCCAGCTATTAAACAAACACTCCAATTTTTTAACAATCAATTTTCCATCGAAATTAATTGAAATGAAATAAATTCATTCCAGCTATTAAACAAATCCAATTTTTTAACAATCTATTTATGGTAAACAAGTATTGTATAAAAACAAAATCAAATTCATACAGATATGTAAAAGAGAACTTAATATGGATGTTAAGCTGATTATCATGCTAATTTTTTTTCTTTTTGCCACACTTTTTGTTATTTTTGCATACTCATCCAAGAAACTTTGTTTTAATTACCAGGTAAATAAAAAGGCTCTTATAGGGTGGTTCATTTCCATTTCCAAACTGTTGTATGTGTACGCTTAGAAGAGTGATCATCAACAATTTTTAAAGTTTTGATAGAAGAATCCAGGCACAGTCTGAGTTAGATTGAAGATATATTTGGAATAAGAATTTCCAGTTATCTTTTGTATATAGAAGCTTTAGGATTCTAAGCTGAGTATGATGGTTGTAACATCATTGAAATAGACTTATTTCTCAAATACTAACTCATAATTCAAAGTAAAAAAATCTATCTAAAGGCAGTTCTTATTTTAAAAACTTTTATGTTGAATCACTTGTATCTTAATGTATCACTGTATATTACTGTGCTAAATGTTTTTATGATCCATATTTTTATTTCTTTTGACTCCTTGTATCTTTTTCCCCTGAAGAAACTCATTCAAAGTATGATGCAAAAAGATCCTGCTGCTCGTTTAAGTGCCAGTGAATATTTGGAATTGCAACATGATAAAGCATTCCCTGAATATTTCTATACTTTTTTAAATGGTTATATGAAATCTTATGTATCAGTTCCTGAATCCCCTGATGAAAAGATATACAGGTTAGTGATTCTCATATTTCCTATTTGAAAAAAAGAAATCAATAAGATTTAGAGTGTTTATGTGATCCTACCTTGGTCTTAATATTGTTTGTAAAGTTAATAATAACTATGAAAATTTCTAAATTCAACTTACAAGTAAGCATTCAATAAGTATTCAACAAATAAGTAAACAACAATACATAAGAATCGCAATGAATTATTATAAAATCACAATAAATTTTCCTTCTGATGCCTTTTTCCATTCATATTTGTTACTAATCTCCTTTTGTTATAACTGTATGTTAATAAAATTTCATTATATATAGATATGATATTTATTTAATTGATAATAAAAAGTATCCTTAATTTTACTATGGATGTATTGCACACATATCAAATCCTCTATTTCACCATCAGAAGCAAAAATAAAATGGTAGATTTCTTTTAATTTGTACATTATTGAAAAAAATGTTAAAAATTTAAGCAAAATTCATATAAAGGATTGAAAATTATGTAATAACATAATAATAAGAACATAATAAAAAATTATACTAATCCATCAATTTTTGTATTTTTATTTAAAAGTTGCAGTTTTTATTTAATTTTTTTGTTTATTATATAGATTTATATATATATATATATATATATATATATTTGTGATTTTTAGTTACACACTAAACAAAAAGCTTTTAAAATTCTGAAGGAAATTGAAAATTTTAAAGTTATAGGGGTTTTTAAGTCATAAGAAATACAAACACATTAAAATTATTGCTTTATGTATATCATTGCAAAATTCTTTGTGTAAATATTTTATTAAAAAGTTGCTTTTATGATTATTTATATTTTAAGTTGTTTTATTATTTTATAAAACATTTTTATTCTGTTGAAAAAAAAAAGTACATTGTACAAAAGTAAAAATGAATAATAAAGCCAATTGGGCAATCTTTGTACTCAAACTCTTGATCAGGTGTTTGGTAATGTTAACTGATTGATCTTTCTTAAAGCTGTATTAAAAATAATATTAATAATAATAATTGCTTGAAGTGTAAGAGACAGTTATTAGCTAAATGCATGCTGTGGGAAAAAAAATTTCACAGACGTCTGAAATTTTGCTTTATTTATTATTATGTTTTATTAGCAATTGATTGTGAATGCTTTTCTTGTCATGTGATAAACTCTGCTTCTTTTGCAAGTAAAGTGTGCTTTAAAATTCACAATGCAAATGCAAAAATCTAATGAGCATCTCATGTTCATAACAATATCTATATAGATAAATCATGAATATAGTGTATTCCAATATAATGTTGATTCATTTCAACTTTTATTTTGTGAAAATGCAATTTTTAAGATATAATAATTAATTTTATGCATGATAAATATATCTTTATAAGCTTTATTATTATTTAAAATGCAGCATAGATTATTAACTTTTAAACATTTGTTTTTATTATTGAATGAATATATATTTAAACTAACAAATAGTTTTTTACTTAATTAACTATTCTTCTTTTTTATTTCCAGGTTAAAAAAGACATTAACAATATAATTGAAGTTATTACAACATATGAAAAGTCCATATTTGTTAATGAATCTTCTAATAACAAAGAAAATGTTGTTAGTGAAGGGTTGGTTTTGATAGTTCCTTTGGTGACTTCACTGTTACGTGCAATGAAGCATTGCTCTGCTAAGCTAAACGCTTTGGAAGTACTTAAAACCATGGCAAATTATCTGAGTCCAGAAATAATTTTGGATCGTTTACTTCCTTATCTGGTAATAAACATTAAAACATTTTATATTTTAAATATCCTAATATTGTAATGAAATTTTGAGATATCACTCTATTAAAATTAAATGGCTATAAATATTTCTTGAATTCTAAGTAAATCATAATAAATTCTTAATTATTTTTTTCTAAATTCATCATTTGAGATATTTCAATTGTTCTTTATTTTAACCATTATTTATTTTATCAAATTTAATTAGTTGATTTGTCTCATACTTATTAATAAACATATTTAGAATCATGATAATATATTAACTTTTATTATGACTTAAATTGTTGATAATATCATCTTTTGAAATATATAATTCATAGATGTTAAGTTTTTAGCTTTTTAATTAATTTTAAGTTCTGTCTTATATAATTATTAATTTTTGTCATTATAAATATCCAACATTCAATTCATACATACATGTGAAACCTCAGCATCTCATGTATAGAACTTGATTTGATATAATTTATTTTTCAGTTTTCATTTACTTCTTTTTATTTATGTTTTGATTCCTCTGTCATCTCAATATTTTTTAATTTTAAACTTTTTATTATCCATTCTAGTTTTACTTCTTAAATTTATTAATACAATCTAATTTTGAACAAAAAAATATCAAACATTCTTATTTAATTATAAAAATTCATTTTTCTCTTTATTTAGGTAAAAATTTGAAAATTCTTTTCTACGAATTGAATTTTTTTTTTTTTTTACTGCTTTTATATTTTTGAATTAAAGCATTTTTTTTATTTAAGCATTTAATTTATAAACAATCAGTCATTTTAATAATAGACATAAAATGCTACTTAATTTAATTTCATATCAAATTGAGTGAAATAAAAAAATGCCATGAAATATGATAGTTGCATACCACAGATAAAATTTTACAATTTCTGATCTTTTTATAGCAAAATTATCCATAAAAATGTGGCAGTTATCCAACAAACTTTACATTATCTCATAGATCATTCTTATCAGAATGTTCTCTCCACATTTACCTTACATACTTTTCTTTACCTATCTTTTCATCAAGATCAAAAATAAAATAATGTTTGTTTGGAACTTTTCTTCGTTAATTTGTAAAGAAAAAAAATTTTTAATGTTGGCATTCAATCAAATTGAAAAATTACTTAAATATCAGTGTTTACAATATAATGAAATAAAAATTGTTTAAAAAACATTTGGCTTGTTTAAGTGCATTAATCATTTTAATGTATTAATTTGAGTGTATTAAAATTTATACATTATCTTTCACTCAGTTATAACATATACTTGAATTCTATGGTATTGTGATAAAATTTATTGTAGTTGGCTTGTGTTTGGGCAGAGGTTAGATTATAATATTTCTACGTTTTGGATGGAAAATGTAAAAAGAATCAATTATATAATAGCCTTCCATTATATTGAACAATTATATATTTAATTTGTTTATTTTTAGTAATTTTCTATTTTGAATTTTTTTTTTTTTTTTTTTTTCTTAAATTTTAGATGTTTTTAGCCAATGACAAATATCCTGAAGTTCGAGTTGCTGTTATTCAGACACTCACAGAAAGTTTAAGTTTAATTAAAAGTATTATGAGAAGGTAAAAAGTTTTTTTTTTTTTTTTTTCATACTTATATTTTAATATAATTTCTTAGAAGCTGTTCAATATCTTAATAATATATCATGAATAAATCAATAAATGTTTTTGTCATTAATGCTATTAATTTTACAAATACTCTGAAATGTCTTTCACTATTTCTTTAAATGAAGGAAATATATTTTGAAGTTCTATGTATTTTAAAATCCTAATTATATTATTTTTATTTTAATTTTACAGTGACAGCAATATATTTCCTGAATACATACTTCCTAACTTGGTATGTTAGATTTTTTAAATTTAAACTATTACGTTTTAGTTATTGTTTCCTTAATTTTATCCAATTTGCATTTCTATTTCTCAGTTTGCTCTTTTCCTACTTTATAATATTTTAATTACTTGTTACAAAACAAGTAAAATTAATCAATCTATTTATTTAAATTGATCTACATCATTAAATAATGCAATCATAATTTATTTGTATTCAAAAATTGAAATCAATTTATTTAATACTAATTTTAAAATAAGTTTTAATCAATTTGTATATCTTTTGAAACAGGCTCATGTTGCTCATGATGATGCTGTCATTGTTCGAATGGCTTATGCTGAAAACATAGCTTCTCTTGCTGAAACAGCTTTGAGGTATTTATATATATATGAAATTCTTTTGTATCTTTTAATAGTACTAAAAACAATCACTAAGCTTCATTAAAAACTTTTAGTTTTCAGTATTAATAAAAATTAATTAATTTTTAAATTTAGGTTTTTTAGAAATGACTTATTCAGATATGGAACCAGATCCAGATAGTGATGCTTTATTAGATGAAAATGAAAGAGTTTTGTATAATAAGGTAACTATAAAAAATTATATATACATATTATTCTACTAGCATTGGTTCCAAAGGGTAAATTAAACAGAGCTGCATCCACATCACACCTCTGGTAATATGTGTCCAAAACTCAGTTAAGAGCTCTGCTATCTAACCTGGTTCTGTAAATAGATTTTATTGTGACTGAAAAATTAAGAATATGAACATTCATTGCATGATTCAATGTTGATGAGTGTTTAATCCCCGCTATGTACACTAACTGTGAAAATCCATTCATTCAGATGGGCCAGTGGCATGCCTGTGTTGCCCAAGCATTGATTCCTCATCAAAGATAATAGGAAAATAGTATTTGTGCAATGTGAACAGTGTGTGTTTATTATTTGCTTAATTTTTCATTATTTATGCATTACGAATAAAAATTAAGATACCTCTACATACATGATTTAAATATTCAAAAATAATTAAATCAATCACAATTTACAAGATAAAATTGTATCCATTGAAAAATTAAAAATATTATAGAATACTGTGTGAAGTTTACTTAGATCATTTGAACAAACTAACATTTAGTAGCTTTTTACAAGTTTTGATGCCGTCCGTTTTGTAGCGATTCCGATCATTCTTAAATTAATGAAAAATTTTGTTTTTCATTTATACCATAAATAAATGTGCATTTTAAGATAATTGTATTTTTAGTTTCAAAACATCTGCAATGTCATAAACAATGAAATTTACTGCAACCAAAATCTTGAATCTGAAACATTTTTATTATTTTTTTCACTAGGTTTCATATAGTCATGAATTGCAAGCATTGCAAGAACTTGTGCAACAAAGTGTGACAACTTTATTAAGCGATCCAGAAAATGCTGTAAAGCAAACGCTTCTTGAAAGGGGTATCCGCCGTTTATGTGTATTTTTTGGGCGTCAGAAAGGTATTTTTTAGTTAATCTTATATACTATGCAATAAGTAAAATTAACTTTTCTGAATTTTTTTTCCATTTTCTTAGTTGATATAATAGAATAAGAAGCTTTTTATTAATGTTTATTAATAACTGATTATTTCAAATGATTAATTGAAATTTCTAAACACTGAGATAAATAGCCATTTTTATAAAGTAGAGCTTTTATATCTCAAATATATTAATATATCTTTGTATACTTACATACTGTATTTAAATGTCACTGCTTGAACTTTAAGTCAGTTGTTTCGCTGTCTTGTATCTTTGATGCTGAGTTGTTATAGATTGTCAAAATCAGGCAGCCACACCATCTATTATAATGCTGAGTCAAAGCATGTGAACACCTAATTAACTGATGGTCCTATGTGTGATCAATAACAATGTCATTGTCATTTTCCAAGTCAAGCAAAGCTTAAAATTGAAAATCTATTTTTTTTTAATGTCAAAATTGTTGATTTTACTGCGCTATACATTTCAGTTAACTGATTAACAGTCACTCCTTTGTCTAAATGTTGAATAATTTTTATTCTGTCTGCCAATGATAAAACAATAAGTTTCCTTTTAGAATTCACACAACATAGTAACAAAAAGAAGAAGGAACTTAATAACAACAAATCAGCATGCATAAAACTATATTGATAGTGATATTTTTTTCCCCTCTAAGCAATCCGGATAATTATCCATGAAAAATGTTTCAACCCCACTCCCATCCTCAAAATGATGTGAATAATTTGAGATCTGGATGACTGGAGTTCAGGTGATTGGAGTATTGCTATAATATAATATTATGGGAATTAAAATTCAAAGAAAATTAATTATTTTACAGTGCATTGCATTGTATCATGTTCTCAATTAATTTGCCTATGAATGTAACATATATAACATATAAGTAAAACATTCAAAATGCAGGTGTCACATGAACTTAAGTATTTACCAATTTTTGAAATAATGTGTTTAATATATATTGTTTCAAGGATTTCTTTCACTTTGTGAGCAATTTTTATTTTATTTATTTATTTTTTGTCTTTCTTGTTCATCTTCTGTTAAAGGCTATGATTATGACTTTTGAACTGTATTCAAAATTAATTATTAATTTTTGTTTTTAACTGTTATTAACATGTTTTTATTTTTTTCAGGCAATGATGTTTTACTTTCCCATATGATTACTTATTTAAATGATAAGGTAACTTTTTTTCCTGTTGTAGATATTTTTTACTTATATATTTACAATTGAAATATTGTCACATAAAAAGTTATTCAATAAATCTTGGTTTCCAAATCTTTTTTTTTTTTTTTTTTTTTTTTTACAAAAAAATTTTTTAATACATTTTTGTCAGATTGCTTCCAAATGCTAATTTCTATTAACAAATATTTTTTAAAAATAAAAATGTTTTTCATTAAGAAAATCATTTAATGGAACTGTAGTATATATTATAAATACAATATAAATTTTTTTAAAATTACCTTTAAAAGTAATGCAAAGAAGGCAATACTATTTTTAATGCATCATTCCAAAAACATATTTTATTTTGCACCATAGTTATGTCCTTTTACACTTTCAGGAAGATCGGCATTTGAGAAGAGCTTTTTTTGATGCTATTGTTGGTGTAGCATCATATGTTGGTTTTCAGTGTTGTCCAATTTTAAAACCATTATTACAACAGGTAACTCATCAATTATTTAAAAATAAATTATATGTCCATTAATTAAAATCCTAAATTAGACATTATTTCCAGGGTTTGACTGATTCTGAAGAGTTTGTTATTGCTAAAGCCTTATCTGCGTTAACTGATTTAACAGAAAAAGAATTATTACAAAAACAAATGCTAAGTCAACTTCTTGATGAAGCAATACCTTTACTTATACATCCTGTAAGTAATAGACAAAAGTTGGTAAACATTTTTATAAATTACATTGTGTGTGTTGGTTTTATGTTCTATTAAAAACATGTTTGCATTTATATTGTTATTTGTATTTCAGAACAATTTTAAATTCCTTTATTTTTTATGCATTTAACTCAATTTTTTTTTTACATCTATAATTACAATAACTTTGCATTATAATATTAAAAATAAATAGTTATGATTAAAATGTTTACAAAATGTAAGATATGCTAAATAGTGAATTAAAATATTTATTTTTAAAAAGGAAACGCGTTCAGTTACATAGTTAAGTGTTCTCTAGTTAAACAAAATATGCTTATTTTTTTAAATTTTTTATTTATTTTATATTTAAAGGGGAAAAAAACTGAAACTTTATGTTAAATGTATCCATTAAATTATATTGGAGTGACATGACCTACCTTTTTGTAGATCAAAATATTGAGCATTTATTGCCTGTATAACCCACCCATCAATGCCACCTTTGGTCTGACTGTAATTCAAATTTTCTTCTAACTTACTAATGAATTTGAATAAAATTCCACTGCTAAATATTTTTAAATAAATCATTACTTTTTTACAAATTGTCACTTGATGCAAATTTATGGATGTAATTCTGGAAGGCACAATCTCTAATATATGCTTAAATATTTATTTCTTCTATGCTATAATTATTGAATAAAAGTATCTTAATAATATCAAAGATTTGTCCACTGTTCAGGAGTGCCCCCACCTCCCTCATTGCATGTAGATGTGGTTCATTAGTTAATGATAGCTATAAGTAGTTTTTTTTTTTTTTTCATTTATTTACTTTATAGTATGAGTGAGCATGAAGAAAAAAAGTTAAATTGATGTGAAAAAGCATTACATCAGAAATTGCATGCATATCTTCATTACCATCTAATGTAAATGCAAGGTTCCTCAATAAAAATCACCTTGAATGAGTAAAATGAAACACAGAAAGGTACCATAAGAAATAATGAACACATGGGGATAAATGGTTTTGACTTTTATAATGGAATAAAAAAAATGTTAATGGTGTATTTAATACTGCAGCATTCAGTCTGATAGGCATAAGAAAAAAGTAATCCATAAATAATGCAATTTGTCAGTAAGATTGTTGCATACTTTTTAAATTTGCATGTATAATTTCAGTACCAACTAGGGAATTGAAAATAGTGATGAATTCTTTTTAAAAATAAGCATAGCTCTGTGGAGTAACTGGTGAAAAACATGTCGGAGAGAATTATCTTGAGTTTTATTTGGAAGGTTGGCTGCATAGGATATTCATAGAAGGATCAAGAAGGCTGCATAGAAGATTAAGCATTCTCGATGAAAAAGATTTCCTAGTGAAATTTGAAAAATTTTAAGGGTTTTTTTTCGAGAGATATTTTTGGGAACTTGCCACAGGTACGCAAATAAATGATGTTTCTCTACATACCACCATTGATGCAGGTTGGATTTTCAATTTTAGCTTTTTGAAGCAGGTTTGCTGCATTTTTGGCACATTATCTTGAATTCACAGTTGCTATTTCCATGGTGGAAGTTGTTACATTTAAAGCATTAGGGTAGCGCCAGGTTTGTGATTAAATTTCTTTTTATCCAGTTATTCAAGTACAAAATTTGGGGAGCTTGAGGATTTTCTGACTTTCTGGATTACATGAAAAGATAATCTGCCACACAAAAGAGGATATATATAGTTTTTTTTTTCTTTACTTGAATAGCATTCTCCATTTAATAAGTGAAATTTGTTTAAAGAGCTAAACATTAGTTATTATAAATTATTACATAGTATAATTTCAGATTCAAAAAGTTAATGGTATTATATAAGTGTAATTTTTCATTTTATCTCTTCATCTTTATCTAATCATGTATATTTTTTAATAATAAATTTAACATAGATGCTGTTGTTTATGTATTAATTCTGATAGTTAACATTTTATAATTAATATGACTAAGCAATTTTTTAATGATTTGATTTTTAATCACCAAACTTTCACAATTGATTGTTTTGAAATCTATTAAAAACCTGTAAAATAAAAATTATTGAAATAGTAAGAACATTTTTACATTGATGCACATAAATACAAATAAAGTCTTTTTTATGTTGCACATCCTTAAAAATTTTAATATTAATCAGGGGGATTTAAAATTTTCAATAATTACTGAAATCTGTACTTTAAACTGTATTCTATTCACTGTACATAAATAATTTATATTTGCTTGTATGACTTCATGGTCAGTTAAAGCATCCAAACAGTTTTTCTACATTAAAAAAACTTTAACCACAGTTTAAATATATGCTTTAGTATGTTTAGTTTTTATTTATGAATTATTTCCATAATTCAATATAGTGTATTTATATACACTACATCAAATTATGAAATATACTATACCCTATATCAAATTATTATTATATAAATATATTACAAAAAGTAATGCATCATTCCCACTTTAATTTTTTAAAAATGACACATTCAATTGTAAAATCATTGAAGTTTTTTTTTGTATTCACGCATTTCATTTTAGAACTGAAGGAAAGCAGGAAAATTTAAAAAAAAGTTAATTAAATATAACTATATGTAATAGCAGCAATTAAATGCTATATTTCTGCTTTAATTAATTCAAGAATTGAAGCAAATCGACAAATTGTTAGAGGGTGCAAAATAAATTTTAATTTCAAATAATGTGCTTTTATCCATTCACAACATGTATCATTCAATTAGTAGTTTATTAATTATGTTTGAAATAGCCAATAGCAAATAAAAGTATTTTTATGTATGCATACTTAGTAGAAGAAATTAAAGTTTTCATATATTTATTATAGAAGCTGGAAGTCTAGATTGCACATTAACTTTAAAAAAAAAAAATTATCTTTTTTCAAAATGTGTCAAAGGAGTTTTAAACTCACTGTGTCTTTTGCATTACATGTATTCCAATAAATATTCTAACTTTTCCCTTGTTTAATTTAGAATTTATGGATCAAACAACATGCTGTTGGTTTCATATGTAAAGTTGCTGAAAAATCAAATTGCGCTGATGTGATGTGTAAAATAATACCTTCTCTTAAACTTTTTGTATGGAATCCTGAGAAATTAATTCCTATAGTTCAAGTTGATCAACCAGTAAGTTTACTTGTATTCTACCAGTTTTTTACAATGAACTGATACATTTAATTTTGTATAAAGTTTTACCATTTATTGATTTTCAATATTTTTATGATTAGACATCATTGCTGCATTTACTTAAATAAAAATTAAAGTTTAAAAATAATAAAGGTGGCTATATTTATCATAACCATTTATTAAGATTAATCAATTTATATGCTTAGAAAACTGTTGAAAATTTAAAAACTGAAAGTTGAAACCATAAACTATTATTTTTATGTTGTATTTAAAAATGTAATGTGCATATTTTTAATAAAATTAAAGCTTGGTTAAAAATGGAAAAAAAAAAAAGCAAACATTTTATTAAAGCTAAGTTTATGAACTTACATTTGCATATATAATCAATAGCACAAAAGTTTCTTTCTGTAGAACAAAATTGCCTTTTAAAATGATAAAAATTAAACTCTTATGATATAAAACAAGTATTTACATCCATAGACAAATATATTTTAATGTAGCCTTCAAAGAAAAAAAAAAACTATTCTTAACCATTATTGGGTGAGAGATTTTTAGCAGATTATTATAACCGTAGCATTTTTGGTTTTGTTCTGTTTAACAATTTATGTAATTTATAATTATAATATTTGTATATTTTTAAATTGCATCAACATTAATTTTCACTGTCTTTTAAATAGGCAGCACATGATGATTTAAATATTGTCAATCTGCATAAAATCATAAATGTACAATTTTTTTATTCATTTGTTTAATACATAAAAATTAATTTTATTATACAATAAGCTATTTTCCTTCCAAATATTGAACCTGTTTCTCTGAATAAATGTACATCCAATGTACAATAATGTATTTCCAATCTTATCATAGAATTATTGATAAGATTGGATATTTTGGGCTTCAAACGCCAAATCTCGATTGGTACTGAAAACACTGAATGCGGCAGCTCGCACGGCATTGATTATTCATGATTTTTTCACCAAAAATTAAACCCATACTATTCCACAACCATCGTATTCACATCGCTCGACTTCTTGCTATTCCCCCAAACTCAAAAGACTACTCCGAGGACATCATTTTGAGTCAATTGAAGAGATTCAACATGAATAGGCGCACACTTTGAAGGCCATCCCGGCCAATGTCTTTTTAGCATGCATTGAGAATTGGAAAAAGTTGGCATAAGTACATTGTGTCCGGAGGGGTAAAAATGAAAAGAATGAAATAAATTTGAAAAATAAATAAAAGAGTTTTTGAAAAAAAAAAAAAAATTGGTCTTACTTTTTGGGCACAGTAGTACATTAAATTTCTGACTGTCTAGAATTCCACTTTTTATGTTGTACAAAATGTGATTTTTTTCTCAACATATAATAGTTACTGTGATACCTAACAATCTCAAAATTTCTATATTTTCATTCATTAAGGAGCTTTCACTTTTGAAAAAAATGCAGACTGTTATTAGCTTTTAGTTTCTTGAAAGAATACTGCATAGTAAAAGCTTTTTTTTTTTTTTTAATCTTACTTATATTTAATATGTGATGTAATAATTTTTCCTAATGATCCCTTTCAATGTCTTATTAGGTGGTTGTTTTAGCTGCACTGAACAAGCCTCTTCCTCGAAGTATTTATGATTATTTGATCAAACTTCCCACTCTTAGAAATATTATTGAATGTTTGCATGAAAGAAAAGTTTCTCGGTCCATTGCAAGATCTGGACACCCTCCTTCATATAGAGAAATGGAACCTGGTCTTTTAGTGGTAATTATTTATACCTCTTAGATATATTAAGAGATGCTTTTAAAATTTGAATAATTAATTTTTCTTTTTACTAAATTGTTTTATTAAACAATTTTAACAGGTTTATACTAGACTGCAGTCTGATGGTATGACTGAAAAAATAGAAGAGCAAATATTGGTAATTATGGACAAATATTAGTAATTTATTTTGTAATGCTTATCTCTAATATTACTATTTTATTTGATGCCTTTTTTAAAAATTAAATTGTCCTTAATTTACTGTAAATTTTTATAAAAATATCATAGTTTTCATACATTTGTATTTGTACTGTAAAAGATATTTTTATTCGGAGGTTTAGCAATGAATTTAATTTTCATATTTATAAATAAACTGGAGATAGATATATTTATTTTTAAGCTTTGACATTATATAATCAGTGTCATTTTATGTGAAATATTTTACCCTTTGTATTTTTCTTAACTATGTAAACAGTCTTTTATTCATTATTCATTCATGTTTTATATGTTATTCTTTTCCCTTTTTGATTTTATGCATTATAATAAATTAATTTTTATTCGTTACTTTTTCTGTGTAACATTAATAAATCAATGTCATCTATCAAATTTTTATAATGCATACATATTTTTCTTATGAATACGTTAAAAATCTTTTCTTTTTTAGTTGCTAAAAGATCATTTATTGAAAGTTCAAGCTAAGAAGTGTGGGTATGTACATTACATTTTTTTTTTTTTAATATTGATTTGAAACTTATTTATGTCAGTCGAATTAACCAATTAGTCAATAAAATAAGATTGATGTTGCCACTGATTGTATTATGTTTAAAATGTATTACATAATATTTTTCCTCTACAATAAATTTATTTATTAGCTGATTAAAAAATTTAATTAATTAATTGGAAACATTTTTGATAATTATATATATATATATAGGAATAAGTAATAGTTTTCTTTAAAAGGACCTATCAACATCATCATCTGAAAAAGAAAGTGGAGAAATTAATTTACCAAGTCTTCCTCATCAAGTTCACTTTGTTTCTCTAGTCAATCCTAACAATGGATTTGAAAAATCATTTCATGAGATTCAAAAGTAAGTTCTATTGATTATTTTATTTGTACATATTAAGTAAAAGCTTTATAATTTTGTCACCAAACTCCTCCTAAATCATGTGATACGTTCTTGGTATTTGATACAACTGTAATTAAAATTACTTACTTAACAGCTGCTTTATTTCTAATTATAAAATTAAACCAGTATCACACTGGTAGTTGTAAGTTTAAAATGAAGTGGTTTGTTTATAATTTGTATTTTTGTACATGAAATGAAATTTAATGATAACTGCACATTTTGTATTTTAATTATTATGGGATAATTCTATTTAGCACATTGTAGTAACCTGACACGTGTAAGTAATCTTCATGATCCATTGCTGCAAGAAAAATTTTTATTTTTAGATAACTATTTTTATCATTGACTTTATTTATATGTAAGTAATTTTAAAAGTCCCTTTGTGCTTAAAACTAAACATTTAGTAAAATGTGAAATTTCAATCTAGCTGTCTCCTGTGTGTAATTTATTTTAATTCAACTTCTTTTTTTTTTTTTTTTTTTTTTTTTTTTTTTTATAGAATGTAATGAAATGTTACTTTCTGTGCATTTTCAGTAACAAATTGTTTGACTTGTAGAATTATTAAATTTATGTTTTCATAATTTAAAGAAAGAATATTTTATTATGGAACATTTGTATGTCTTAGTTGTTGATTTAATTTTAGATTATTTCACTCATCACTTTAATCTAAATTGTTGATAATTTCATATATTTTATAATTTATCTAAATATTGATTTTCTGGATATGTGAAAATAATTTAGCTTGATTTAAATGTATTAAAGTTGTCTAATCTTAAAAATATATTATATCTTCTAATATAGTTGTTTTATATATATATATATATATATATATATATATATATTGCAGTATTGAGGTTTTTAAAAGAAAGATTTTAGAAGATATAATTTATTTTCAAAATCTACAACTTTAATAATTACTACAGTTATTATGACTATAGTTCTATATATATTTTTATAACTGTTGTATTTCTTTATTATTATTCCTTCTATGAAAAACAAATTATTGTTAGTTATATACAAATTTAATTATTCTTAAATGTGAAATTAATTTTTTCAGTTATAATTGTAATATCAAACCATTATATTTTGCCTAATGGATTTTATTTATTATTTATTTATTTTAGCAAGAAAGGCTCTAAAAAGAAAACTGGAGTTGATTCTGTTATGGTAAAAATTTTAAGTTTTCATATAAAATATGAAGTTTCTTAATTTCAATTATTATATGTACGTCTTATGTATAAAAATAGAACTTTAAAGGGAATTTTTTTCCGGTGTTTCTATTAGTTTATAGTTTTTTTTGTTTGTTAGTCTTCAAATAAGGAAAAAAATTACTTTTATTTTTTGTTTAATTGAAAATTTTTATTGATTGTTTGAATTGTTAAAGAAGAATCCTACAAAACACAATTTACATAAAGTTATAAAACATGGTGAATTTGTAAATTCAAATAATTATGGTAAATTTAAAACCAGGTAATATGAGAATAAAATCAGAAATGATTTTTGAATAATATTATTTTACGAGTTCATTTAATCTTTTATAAAAAAGTTCCTGAAATTTAAGTTATGAATTCATCAAATATTGCACTAATTCTTTGAAATTGCTTCCTGTATTTATCTCTCAATATTAAAATTAAATTTTTAGTGTATTACCCTAAAAATTTAAATATTCAATCTCTTCTTTCTTTAGTAAATCAAATTGAATTTATAAAGTAGAATTACATTATTCTGCTGATGAATAATTTTATGACCTTTTAAATATATGAACAAATTGTTACAATATTAATAAATTGATGTTGCTGCAACATAAGAATATATACCCAAGAGCCAAAACATTATGACCACCCCTACATTTTGCAATGAACTCGTGATGACGTGGAAGGCACATGATCAGGGTGGAAGTGGTATTTAACTGCTGCTGGAGAGTCTGAGGAATCATTCTTTCACTTCTGTGTGTGATAGGAAAGGCTGTGATCTAAGCGACTTTGATAGAGGGCAGATTGTAATGGCTCGGAACAAGTATTAAACTGCACGACTCGTGGGTTGTTCACGATCTACAGTTGTTAGTACTTATGCAAAGTGGATGAATGACGGTGAAACCAGCAGTAGGCTACATGGTGTTGGACGTCCACACGCTATCAAAGAAAAGGTCGTCGGAGACTGTCTCGCATGTGAAGTAAAACCGAGCCAGACAGTGGCTCAGGTGACAGCCCAATACAATGCAGGGCCAAGTAGAATAGTATAGGAGCACACTGTTCAGCGGACACTGTTGGATATGGGGCTACGCAGCAAATGTCCCACTCGTGTGCCTTTTTGCTGACCAAGCGTCATCGCCAACCGCGCCTGCGCTGGGCCCGGGAACATCGTGACTGGTCCATGGATTAGTGGGGAGAGTTGCCTGGTTAGATGAATCACGGTTTGTCATTCATCCCGCCGATGGCCATGTCAGGATACCCCATCTTCCAGGCGAACAGTTGCTCCTCAATGTACAGTAGGCCATACACAGGCCGGTGGTGGCGGTATGCTTTGGGGGACGTTCTCTGGGTGTCTCTGGGACCCGTGGTTGTGGTAGAGCAGACCATGAATGCTACAGGGTATCTGAACATCATTGCGTACCAGTTGCACTCCTTACATAGCCTCTGTTTTTCCAGCTGGAAATGGAATGTTCCAACAGGACAACTCCCCTTGTCACAAGGCTAAAATTGTGTTGAGGGTTCCAGGAACATGATGCTAAATTCCAGTTAATGTCCTGGCTACAGAACTACCCGGATCGCAATCCGATAGAACACATTTGGGATGTCCTGGGACGGCAGATCAGAGTTCAAAGACCACCACCTCGCAATATTTTGGATTTGCGTGACCGTTGCTTAAACATCTGGTACAATCTGTCTCCAGCCATCTGCCAAGGACTTGTGGCATCCACACCAAGGCGGGTTGAAGCTGTGTTGCTCGCCAAAGATGGGCCAACTCGTTATTGACAGGTGGTCATAATGTTTTGGCTCTGAGTGTAGATTTCTAGAAGAAAAAAAATTGATCAACAGTGGTGATGATAGAAATTATAATAATAATAGCCATGGTTCTAATGTACTGAAGTTAGGACATATAATTTTAAATTCAAATTTGTACTCAATATTAGTTTATATGATTTTAAAATCGATTTCTTATTTCAAATGCATATTTAAGTAAATGTAATATTTTAAATTTCTCAAACCTTACTAATCAATAAGAATTTTGTGATGGCTGATATGACTATTCTTTGTTTTTCATGTTAATATGTTTGTGAACTACTTCCTTTTTTCATTGGCTTTCTAAAATTGTTACTATTTTTGACAAAAATTCTGATTTATTTTATTCCTGACTCTAGAAATTTATCTTTAGCATAAAATTGTCATGTTCGAAGTGGTATTTTGTAAAATGACTAAATATATATATATTTTTAATTATTATTTAGAATGAAGAATGGCAGCATATGTTTGCTAACACTGATTCTAAAGCGCCATCTTCACCAAAACTTCAACATCAAAACTCTGATAACTCATTGAGTTCTAGTTCTAAAATGCTTGCTTATGGAAAAAGTACAGATGAAAGTTTAGAAATTATTACTGCCATGGATGGGAAAATCTCTCCAAATCAACTCTCTGTTATAGAAGACTTAAAACCAAGTAAGCTCACTTATTGAAATTTTTTTCAATTTATAATAAATTTTTAAATTATATTATGTTTGCTTTTATCATAAAAAGAATTTTTTTATAAAGAAGGGTTAAATGTATTAGTTTTGTTATATAATTCATATGGTTATTGATGTTTGCCCCTAATTTTTGATTTGATTTTCTTTCAATACCAATAATGCAAGCTATTAATTACTTTCAGTACTAATATAGTAATAAAAGGAAGATTTCTTCATGTAATGACTTGAATATAAAAATTACCATTATGTATACCATTGATGGGATTATTCAAGTTTCGATAAGTACATTAAAATTACAAGAATAATTTTCTCAAGTTTTTTTGTTCGAAAATTTATAGAATCTTAGTATTGGGGTAATATATTACAAAAAATATCTAAGAATGCAGTGAAATTTTCTGTATTTAGTAAATATAAGTTTGACAGTGAAATATTGCCAATACAGATTTATGTATTTTTATGATATTATTTAATATAAAATATTAAATGTTGCCACTGTTTAATTTATAAAATATCAAATTATAAGCTAATTTTCAATTAAACTGTTACATATTGTAACAGAACATCTATTCTTATGTTGTCATTGTGACCAGAAGGATGTAAGTCATATAAATGATGATGAATTTAAGAATTAAATCTGAATGTTTAAAAATAAAATACCAAAAAAAGAGTTTTATTTTTTAATTAAAGCAACAGTAGCAATGCTTGTACAATCTAGTTTTTAAAAATATATATAGGTTTGAAATTTAGAATTTGAAAATAATTTATTGAAGATACATTTGAATAGGCTTACCACCTATTAATTATTCTGATTTATCAGCAAAATAAATATAAAATGCATATTATTATTTTTATTATTATTATTTTGGAAAATAAAAGATTAAATAAAATCAGATTTAAAAATGTAAATAGATGTGTTTCCTGTGGTGTTTTTTATCATCCATTATGAAATGATCTCTTAGTAGAATCAACTACGTTTTAAATTGTTTTGTTCATAACAAAAAATAAAAACATCATTTTAATTTTTTTTTTTGATATAGCAAGGTGGTAAAATTAAATAGCTTTAACTGATATGTTACTTAGTTATGTTGATAATACAGTTAGATTACTTTCAGATCATTGTGCTCCATGCCGTGATGAGCTGTATGCTTTGATTCATAAAAAACAGGAAGAATATGAAAGTGATGAAATAGCTCGATTAGCTAGTGAACCAGAATATAAAGAAGAAAAGCCACTAAGTAAAAAGAACATCAAAATTCCCTCTGGACATCTCATAGCTCATCTTCATGAACACAGAGGCGCTGTGAACAGGTATTAATTTTGGCACTTTATGATGCATATAAATTTGTATGAATGCAAAGTTAAATTGGATTGAAACAAGACATTTTATTACAATTATATTTTTAATAGTTGCTTTTGTGAAAATTATTAATATGATTGGATTGGTGAACCCAAAACTATATTTTTAAAAAATTTTCAAATAATTGTTTTCCATATTCAGGAAGTTGATCTTGCCCTGAATTATATATTTTTTGACATCTTGTTATATTGTGAATTTTTATGTGTATGGAAATTTTACATAAAAAGTATGCTATAATATTATCATAGATGGGGGGGAATGGTAACCATCCATTTTTGTAGTGGAAACACTAAATCAATGAACTTATTAGGTTTATATATATATGCCTCAAAGCTGCTTTGAGAGAAAAAAATATAATAGTTAATGTAGAATTTTCTCATCTTATTTTTCTTGTAATATCTTTGTCTAAAAATCTTAATATTTAAAAATTAAAATTTTTTTTATTGTAATTAAAATTTCTCCTGAATGACGATATTTCCTTCCTTATGACTCTGTGTGTGTGTTTAATTCAACTAATTTAGCCACTTGCCAATTTTACAAATTATTGGTGATCAGACTATATCAAAACAAAATATCAGACTATATGTTAATTTTCTGGGAGGGAATTAATTTTGTTTAAAAATGTATTTAATGCTTTTAAATTCTTTTGTGAAGTTTTTCTTTCAGACAACAAATCTCTATACCATAAACAAGAATCTAGAAAAAAACAATTCAGTAAGAAAATATACTAGTTTTAAAACATTCAGATATAATTGTTACTACTTCTGCTCCATTTGTTTATAGAATGAGATATAGAAATCTATAAAATCTTAATATTTTGCAGTTTTTCAATATTTTTTTTATTATCAATTTTGTTTCTTACAGCAATATTTTTCAAAGATGCTAAGAATTTGTATGTTTCTATAATTTTCTTATGGCTGGTTTTCTGATTAGCTTGCCTTTAGTAGGTTGTTTTGAGATTTATGTTCGAAAATACTGTTTTATTTCAATTTATTTAAATGCTATCAAAATAGAAAAGACACTGTGATGAGGAATGAAAATTTATAATCAAACAACTAAAAACCCTAAATTTATTAATCCTTGATAGTCTTTCAATTTAGATAGACCTTTAAGTTGAGGCTTTGGACATGATTTTGAATGAAATCGAATATTACAACATATTTCATGCAATCAAAAAAATAATAATAAATAAGCAGAATAAAAATAAAGATGAGATAAATTGATGAAAGTATTGATTGACTAGATCACAATACTATAAATTTTGAAAGATGATTAGAAGCTTTGAATAACATTACAAATAACAAAAAAAAAAAGAAAATTACAAAATCGAAGACTGTTTACAGTTTTTTATTACATGGCCTTAGTCATATAGAATATTCATGAAAAAGCTAGAGCATTTTAGCTGAAAACCTTTTATAGCATATTTCCTAGACTAATCATACTTTGTACATTGAAACAAAGTATGTTCGTCAGTTTAAGGGGTTTTGCAAAAGAGGGTGAAGTCAAGCCAAATCTATGAAATTTAGAGTATGTAGTTTGTGAATAAAAATCAATTACTCCCTTCTTTAACTCCACAAGTGGAAACTAATTTCATCGAAACAGACTTTCACCATTTCATGTAAGAAAATCCTAATGTTAATGAAGTTAAATATTCTTTCTATGGTGGTGCCCTTATTACCAACTTGTAAGTGGTTGAAAACTAAACCATCTATCCAAACAGAATAGTTCAACAAACAATGTCACAAGAAATGTGAAAATGAAATAATTGTAGTTATCTTTAGCTTTGATGAAATAGTGTCAATTTTTAAAAGGAATAAAACTGATCTGTTAATGATTAAATGTATTGGGAATTGAAAATGAATGATTCTTTAAATACAATCTGCTCAAAAGTTGCATGAAACAGAAGTTTAGGAAATTGGTCGGCCAGTATGAGAATGAAAGTGTTATCTTTTTGTTTGGCTTAAGAATTGGGATGATTTGTGCATTAAACCACTCTTATGGACTATTTTCGGTGATCCAAATGCTATTAAAATTATGAAGAAACTGATGATGATAATGATCTGAAGAATTTTAATTAATTTAACTGAAATACTGGTAATGCCTGAGGAACTATGGAGAGCAGCATATATAGAAATACACTGAAAGGAAAGAATTAATTATTTCTAATTGAGTTGTGATGTGTTCTTTTAGAAAGTGCTTTTTCCATTGTGATGCTCTTAAAATGCATTATATATATATGATGCAAAATCTTATAATATATTCAATGCTAATCTAAAATCTTGATCATTGTAATCATATTTATAGAATATTTCTTACGCTAATAGTAGATTTTCTATCATTATATTCTTATTTCAGTGATCATTGTATTATAATATCTTATAAATTACTTCCCTTCAGAATTTTGTTAGAAATTTCTAAAATATAGGAAAATCAAATAGTGTATAACTGAAAAGATTTTATTTATATATATCTTTATTATTATATTATCGTTATTTTTTTTTCTTTTTCAGCATGATTTATTTATATTGTTATGAATTTTTTTAAATATGCAATATTGATAATTTTTTAATAATTTTTGGTTTAAAATGTTAACTTGTATGTGGTTAGAGAAAATGCATTTATCTCATTTCATTGCATCGATTTCAACCTGAATTAAGCAAAATGTGATGCTATGCTGTTAATGAGAGATATTGTGAAATTTATGGAAACAACTAGAAGTTTAGCATATGTCTATTAGTAAAATTTTCTTAAGTTTTTCCAAATTTTATAAATACATGACATTTTCAGTAGTTGAACATTTGATCATAGTGAATTTAATGAACTTTATTTTTCTTTAAATTCTATTATGCAATTGATCTCTATGTTTCTGTTTTGCTTTGTATGTTAATTAAATAGAATTTATTCTTAGAAATAAATTGCAATTTCTTTTCATTAGAAATAACCATACCATATTCATTATAGAAAAAAATTCCTAGCTCTTCATGAAAAACAACAAACTATGCATATTAAAGGAAGCAAACTAATATTTAAAAATTTTATGAATATTCAATTTATTTTAAAATTATTTTTAGGTAATCACTTGGTTCTTTTTTAAAAAATTAAATATGCACTTCCTGCTCTTTTTTTTTTTTTTTTTTTTTTACATAGAATTCAAGTGATACCTTCAACTCCTTTATTTGCTACTTGCTCTAATGATGGAACTGTTAAAATATGGGACTGTGATAAAATGGAAGGAAAAAATATGGCTAATCGTTCTAGGTTATCTTACAATAGGTTAGGTAAGTATAAACTAACAATTTTTTAAATCTGCATTTCAGATTAATTCATATTTATTTTAACAATTTTTTAAATCTATTATTTAATGTAAACCTATTTTTAATCAACTTAAATGTTTATTAAAATAAATAGGTTAAAAATGAACACTTTATTGATATATATATATTGATACAAATTCAATTGCATCTGCCACATTATATGCCATGATTGAACAGCAAATTTTGAACTTGAAATTAATATGCAAGAAAATTGATTAGTTTTGTATTATTAAGTAAGTCTTTATATGATTATATAATTGATATCATAAATGCTAATTAATAATTCAGATTTGGTTAAATTGTAACTTTTTTATCAAGCCACCTGAATGTAATTTGCTTATATATTTATGTATAATAATATAATTTTATTTTATATCTTAATTCCAATTTTATAAATAAATTTAGTGTAAGTGAGTAATATAAATAGATTTAACCTCAGGTAATTTATATAAATTCTAATCTTATGTAGGGCTACTTTTATTTATAGGACGAGAGTCATTGATTTAATCTCATAAAAATATTTTTTAATTGAAGTTTGATTTAATGTATTCTTATATATGTAGGGTGGTTATATTTAAAGTGACCTTATTCAGACCCCTCTAGAGCCCTTTCTACATATCAGATTTTGATGAAACTTGGTGCATATGTTATATGGACTACGGGAAAATATTTCTGGAATAAAAAATAGTTCACATTTTCGCCACCAGATGGCTTTTTCAAAATTCTTTATGCAAATTAGTTAAATCTATAAAGAGACTTGCAGTAAGAGCCCGAAAATCCTTCTATGTGTTTTTTCAACGTTAATCATGCCCTTACAGAAGAAAGATCAAGCTTTACTGGTAAAACTGTTTTATCAGAATGGCAGCAATAGCTTAGTTGCACCATGTGAAAATCATCCTTTAAAGGGATAGCAAAACGGGTCCAAGTTGTAGAAAGGTTTGAAAAAGATGATTATGAAATTTGAAGAGACTGGAGACTTGGGTTGTCTGCCAGGAAGAGAACTATTTTTATCCAGAAATCTTTTCCCCATGGTCTATATAATGTATATACAAAGTTTCATCAAAATCCGATAGAACGGGTTCTAAAGGAGTCTGAATAGGGTCACTTTAATTATAACCATCCTGTACATTACTTATTTGAAGGCAATATTTGCGATTCATATCTTTTTCATTACATTGTACATAGTATTTTTTGTATGTTTTTTTTTTTCATTTTGTTTAAAATGTGCACAATTTGTTTTATTAATTTTATCAAAATCAAAGATGTCATTCAGTTATGTTTGTGTCTATTTAGATGGCCCTGTTTCATGTATGACTGTCTGCCAAAATACCCAATCCATTGCAGCTGCTTCAGAAACTGGAAATATTCATGTGTACAGGTAATATTGTTTTCTTAGAAATAATGACAATTATTGGATGCATGCCAATATTTATTTATTTATAGAAATGATGGGTTATGATTTCAGTGAATAATCACTAGCCACTGAATAACAAGGTTCCTAATATCTCCTGATTTAATTGCTAAAACTCTTCACTTTACACGTATCTACCACAAATTTGCATTACAAAAAGTAATAGTTATTATTAATAGTAACGTCTGCTTTTTGAAGTTATAGTGAATTTATAAATGTTACAAAAAATAGAGCATAAGTAATTTCTCTCTAAAACTTAGTGATTTCTCTCTAAAAATTTATTTCACTGTAATTAATCTATATAAATAATATATAATAAATTTTTTTTTTAAAATCAATGTTATGCTCTATTTTTCATTTATTCCATTAAAAAAATCCTGTAGTTTGAATATTTATTAAATATAATCAATATTTTCATATAACATATATTTATGGTGTATTTTATATCATACATGAAGGAGCAACTATATATTTTTAGGGTAGTATATGACAACCTCAAATCTAATCTTTTATATACAAGAAACCTTGATCCAGTAGAAGAAGGCTGTGTTGTAGACATAGATTATTTGATACTGGTAAGTATTTTTAATTATTAATATATTTTATATATTTTTTTTGTTAAAAAACTGTTATTCATTAATATGAAAGCCCCATATATCTTTTCTGTAGATTGCTGATCACATGTTTAATTCTGATTTTCATATAGCGTATAAAAAAGAAGGCATCCTTTTTAAATAGAATTCTAAAGGTAGCATTAAAAAATAGGTATTGGTATTTTTTGTTTATAAAATTGGTAAAAATATAAATTAAAGAATTCACAAAACTTTGAATAACTACTTGTGTCTTATCAAATAAACCATTTAAATAAACATGTTGCTCTCAGAAAAATGATAGGTTGTCTTTAGTGTAGTTACTGGACTTTTCTTTATTTTTAGAGTTCATTTCATTTTATATCCATTAATAGAAAAAATGTTTACTCCAAAATAAGTAAAACTTTTGAATGTAAAAAAATTCAAAGGATTCACCAAAGGTGCTCTGTTATGTATAAAGCATGTTACAAGTATTGTTATGCAAATGATTGAATTTCTGACGTAAATTGTAAGCTCTTGTCGGGATAAAATTTAATAGAATAAGTGCATGTGATTTCATCAGCTTCAGTAATAATGCATAATATTAAATGTTTGAAAGTGTTTTATTTAAAACACTTTCAAAAATTTAATATTATGCATTATTACTAGAACATATAAAGTAGGATACGAGCATATAAAGTAGGATTTTGGAAACAGAAGCTAAAATATAATAGTATTATTTAAAACCCCTCAAGTGTATTTTTTTTCAAATATTATCTCTATTTAATCTTGTTAGATGCTGAATGATGAATTAAAATTTTTGTTTTATTTTAAGTATTTAGAAGGAATTATATACTGATCAGAAAATTTTTTATATTCCTGATTATTACTACAACTGTATGTTTATAGTCTAAACATACAGTTCTATAAAATAAATAAGTGTATATATATATATAATATATATTATATATATATATATATATATATATATATATATATATATAATTTAATTTGTGCATTTTTCTAAAGGTAGCCAATCTGTTCTGGCTTATGCTACAGTTACTGGATCTGTTGTTGGGTGGGATTTACGTTCCCCTGGTACTGCTTGGAAGTTGGAAAATGATTCACATAATGGTATATAATGTTCTTTTTCTAGGTATTTTTTCGTAATATTCTAAATGTACTTATAAATATGTCTAATTTTGAAGGGTTTTATTTATTTATTTGTTGTTAATATTTTTTCATCTTTGTAAGATTTTAATGTTTAGTTTCAAACTGCATTTGTGAATTTTGCACAATTATTCATTAAAAAATATTTTTATTACTTAATGTAAACAATCCACAAATAGAACATAAAATATACAAATAAATCCTTTAAAATTATCCCTAGTTAATCATTATACAATTGTTTAAATACTAGCTTTTGATTACTAAAAACATTTGTTATATAAAAGTTTTGACAAAATTACTAAATTCATTGTATTTATTATATTTTTAAATCATGGGTATTTTGCAAAATAAAAAATTGTAAATAACTTTTAACTGTAACTAAAAATAAAAATTTTAAATGGACTAATAACATTAATAACTATTTATATATCTAGAAAACTGTTATTTTAGTAATTTTTTAGTTATTCATTACAACTCTATAAATGTTCTACATTTTTTTTTTTGTTGAATTCTTGTGCATGATGTTTAGATTATTTTAAGAAAAATGTATAATAATTTAAATTATATGTCATATCTATATTTATTACTACAATAGTTAAAAATTAATTAAGAAATGGGCAACTATTCATTATCTTAAAAAAAAAAAATATTTTAACAATACTTTTATATCTTATATAGGTCTAATTACTTCATTTTGCACTGATCCTCACCACTGCTGGTTAGTGGTTGGCACAGCCAGAGGTAACATGATCTGCTGGGATTTACGTTTCCAACTTCCTATAACCACAATAACACACCCTGCAGGTAAATCTTAATTTGTTGCAATTCTGTTAGTGATTCACGCTTGTGAAATGTACTTGCATTAAAAAAATATATATCAAATCAATCTTCAACATCATTATTGTTTTGCATTATAGCTTTTATTTTTCTGTTTGTAATGAAGATGCTGGCTTTATTTGTTTCCGTAAAAAGCAGTTTTATTATTATGTTATTTTTACTATGACTTATTTTTCCTCATTAATTGGGAATTAATGTCAGCTAATTGAAATTAAGAGAAAAATTCTTCAAACATATTTTTATTCTGTATTTCATTTTAATCTTCTGTATATGTTTTGAAACACTTAATGGCAATGGCTCATTTTATTAGAAAATGCTAATAACAGAGGAGTTGTAAATTATTACCTCAATTTTTTTTTAACTACCACAGATGTTTTCTTATGTCAGAAAAAGTATGTTAGAGAGATTGGTAATTTTCCAAAACGTCCTCAACGAAAAAAATAAGTTACATTTAATAACAAAGGGTTTAGGCTGAATCTCAACAATAGCAAAACATTTGGTACTTAAGTATTAATGCCACCGCAGCAGAAATTGCACCAATAAAAGCTGCCAATGCGCCAAAATAGAGACTGTTTTGAATCTATGTTAAACTCTATATCGACCATTTTCCCCAGAAATCCAATTGACTACTTTGTTTTTAAATAAAAGTGTTCTGAATTTTGAAAATGTTTTGAGTTTAAATAAAGTGTTTTATATATTTTATGAGTTGTCACAAAAATTTTAAGTTTAGATTGGCACCACTTAAAAACTGCAAAATCTGTAGCCGTGGTGGCGTTAATACATAAGTACCAAACATTTTAGTGACCTTTTTGTCACAGCCTATCAAAGTAAAAAATAAAATCACTGTAATCTAATTTTCAACCTAATTCTGGCTCTTGCAAAATGGGTCACAATCCGTTCAATATCGATTTGATTCAAACTTATAATGAGTAATGAGAATGTTTAAACTTAATGATAATGTTTGAAGTTTTTATTAATACAGATATATTTTATTTGTATACTTTTTGTGTATTATAATTTTCAATTTTATGATAAGCAATGCTATTTTAATTAACCTTCAGGTTCCCCCTATTCGTAATATGCTTGTTCATCCTCGAAAGAGATCATCCATCTTTACATCTGTACAATGCAATAATGAAGTCTCTTTGTGGGATTTGGAAACTCAAGGTAGACAAATGACCTTATGGTCTGAAAAAGACATTCCTCCTTTGACTCTAAGTCAGGTTAGTTTTATATTGATTTTTTCAAACAATGCCATTTAATATTACATGAAAATCATTTTCTAATAAACAGTGAAAGTTTATAAAATATTTTTTATTCTGATTTAAATAGAAAAGAATATTTAATCATGTAAATGTTTTTTTAGTTGGAATATTCAAGTTCTCTGAATTTTGTAATGTATCATGCTGCTGTTAATTATCCTGAGATTTCAGTTTTAGTAGATCCATAAGATTCAGTTTAAATTTTAAAATTATTCATTGCATGATTGTTTTAAATGTATCTAAATCTTTTAAATTGAACAATTTATCTACTTTTGTATGATAATATAATACCTGAAGTACTCTTAAGTATAATTCATCAGAATTATACTCAAGGAATTTTTCAGATCAATGCTTGAATTACACAAAAACATTTTCTGATAGCTTTATTAATAATTTTTCCTAATACAGTTACTTTACAATTCTAAATATTTAGCCATTTTGAAGTACAGTTGACTACTATAAATTTTTAAACATTTATTTATTTTTTTAATTTTCAGCAAACCAAACATTCTGTATATTCCATGTGTTGGTCATTTCCTGAACAAGGCTCATCCCTTTTGACTGCTGGCTCGGATATGAGAATACGTCACTGGGATTTAAAAAATCCTTCCAGTTCTCACATTGTTGTTGCAGCTGCTGGCGAATCTCCACCTCCAACAAACACTACTTACAAGTAAATATGAATTAACCAAATAGTGTACAAAAATATTATAAATGTGAATGAAAATTCGAACTTTAGATAAATTTAAACATATTTATATATCCATGTTTCAAGCTTCCATGGCATGCAAACATTTCAAAATATTGATCTCTTTACCTTTGACTTATCAATTAAAAGTTTAAGGGTGCTAATTGTACTTTATAAACATATATAATTTTATTGTAGTAAATTACAGAAATAAAAATAAAATCATCTTTTAATTCCTGTGATGTTCATGATTAATTTCAAAAAATATGAACAATTCTGGATTTCATTGCTCAGAATTGTCAAAGATGAATCTGATTTCATAGAGTACTTAAATATCAGTTGAAATTATATTTGATGATGTTCTTTTCCCCTCAAAGTTGGTAAGCCTTTTTATTCCACAAAATATGGTAATCATTTGTTCAGGTTCACTTTTGCCAATAACATCACATATTACAATTAGGAAGCAAGTTCCATAATCTGATCTAGAATTTAGTAACAATTCTGGAAAAATTTGTAGCTGTTTATAAAACATTAAATGTAGACATTCTACTGTTCCATTTAAAATAAAAATGATATGTCTCTGTAGTGTGTATTTAATTGATGAAGTATAATTCCTTTTAATATGAAATATTTTTTTTTTTCCAATGTGGGGCTATTTTGGAATGCTTGGACGCCGCAGGCGCCACACTGTCCTCATCGCTCGTAGCGATGCTTCAGTGTTTGTATGTACACCCCCAATTTTTTTTTTTTTTTTTTGCTTTTGGAATGCTTAGGCTTTTTCATATTAGTACTGTGAAGCTATTAAAATTGTCTACTACTTTATATACTTCAATGGAGGCATATATTTTTTAATGCCACCATAATTTAGAGCAAACATTTCATAAAGAAGCATCAGAAGTGGTTGTGTCTGGTAACCATTGCCCACTTTCTAGACCTAATTGAGGACTGTCCAAATTATAAAATAAACTTGAACATTCTAGTTGTATACTCCAACCTGTTTTTTCCGTCATCTTTTTTATGCAGTATATAAAAGCAATTTCATCCATTGTATATTGTGAATAAAAATTAATTAAAAAATATAATTTAAGAATATGACAGATGGCCTACCTGATATTATATCATTACATTACCACAAATTTTATTAGATGTAAGGTAGTGCTACATCAGAAGTTTTGGTGTACATATTTTCTATGTGGGACTTTTTATATGGTCCCTATTTACTGCATAAAAAGAATTTTTAAATGCATGACAAACAATATATTTTCTAGCAACTTAAAAAAATTCCAGGATATATTTTTTATGCAGTTCCTATCCCCCCTGCATAAAAACAGGTTTGAGTGTAGATCAGTGTTAATGCAGATTGTTTGGATGCTGACTGAATTTCCACCATTCCATCCTCAATATAAATTATATATATTGGGTTGGCAAGGATGAAATTTGTAGTTATTTTATATTTGTAATAATATTGGCAACTTTAGCAGTTTATTTTTGACTTTGGCCATTCTGTTACCATTCTGTTTTGTTTTTGTTTCAAAGTTACATATATAACCTATTTAAAGAAATCATTGTAATCTCTAAAGAATATTTAAAACTTTTTTTAAAAATTAATTTTGTTGGAAATGGAACCATCGGAAATTCATAATATTACGAGTATATATGTGGTACTACATCATCGCAGACCACTCAAGTATTAATAGTATATTTGGATCTAGCGTTACTATGCAGCCTGCAGCATCAAATTGATTTCCCAGATTTCGTACACAGGCTTCAGGTTCGAATCCTGGCTGTGGCATGGATGTTTGTTAGTGGTTCAGAATCCATGTTAAACTGTAGATCCCAGTCTAATTAGTCCATAGTGTGCACAAAATGACCATAGAGCGACAAGCCAAACTAAACCTAATTTCATAGAGTTAACTTTGACCTTAACAAATGAACCACACAGTCGCAAAGAATCAAAGATCAATAACTACAAACTAAAAGGTCACCCTTGAGTCTGATTCATTTCAGAGTGCCTATGAATTATTGTTGAAGTTTGGTGTGAGTAAACAAACGATATTGATTCATCTAGCTCAAATTGGTAAAGTGAAAAGTTGGATAAATGAATTCCACATGAACTTGACTGAGCAATTTTTGAATTGAATTATCGCTTGTGATGAGCGGTGAATGCAATATGACAATCACAAATGTTGCTTAGTGGTTGAACAAGTATGAACCACCAAAACATACTTCAAAATGTATTATACATCAAAAGAAACTGATGGTGAGTGATTGGTGGCATAGCGCAGATGTGAACCTTTATGATTTCAGGAAACCTGGCTCGTTGATCATAACAGGAATATATTGCAATCAACTGGGCGAAATGAACCAAAAACTTAAAGAAAAATGGGCTAGAATGATCGACTCCTATCTTATTACTTGATAATGCTAGACCAAATGTTATACAAATGACTGTGCCATAATTACAGGAATTGGAACTTCATCATCTTAAATTCTCACAAGATTTAGCCCCCAATGACCACTTCTTCTGAAATTTAGACTTTTTATAGAAATTTAATGCTGACATTGCTGTAAAAACTGTCCTTCCAGGAATTCATTGGCTCGCATCTGGCAGGGTTTTATACCACTGGCAGGAACAAGCTGCCACTTAAATGGCAAAAGTGTATAGACAATATGGGTGTATACTTTCATGAATAAAATAATTTCTTATATTTCTAAGTTATCTACCAACTTAGTCTTTTTTTTTTTCTACAAATTCATCCTCGACAACTTGATATATAAATCAGTAAGTGAAATTATTCTGCCCATTATTAACATTGTACATCTTTCCTTACAATCTCAGGGTTATTGATGGTACAGAAGTCATCTGTGAGTGTTGTCCAAAAGAGGAAGAAAAATCATCAGATGATCCAAATCGTCGTTATCCAGAAACACCACCTGTTGGTCATTTTGATATTATTAGTGCTATTTCAACAATACAAACAACTCAACCATTAATTCTGTCTGCCTCGAAAGATGGTGTTGTTAAAGTTTGGAAATGATTTATTTACGAAAGTGATCAGTACAAATTATTTTATGTCATTGCAATTCATAAAAATTATAACAAATTTATAAAAATATTTTGTATAGAGAGATGTTAACCAGACTTTTGTGCTTGTGTTATTATTTTTTATTTTGAACCAAGACAAAAGTGTTACTTTAATCTGTGATATTTTGTCTGATGCCATGAATGCCTGTCATAAAAATTTGCAAAATGATTTATGCTTAATTTTTCACTGTACTGATATGCATTTTGTGAGCAAAAAATTTGTAAAATTTTATTATTTGCTACATTTATGTAAATTATATAATTATCCCTAACAGTTATGATTGTGAAACAAGATCAATAAAATCTTGTCTTTAATATTTTTGTTTATTTAATTTTTGAATACTAGTCCAGTATCCAAAAATCCAATCTATAATCCATTATAGATTTTGTTCCTAGAATGGGGGTGGAAAACCTGCTCCAAAAATTCATGCCTTGCTACAAAACCGGCAACTTTCGCTTTTTGTGCCAAAAATGAGATATTTCCTTTATTTTGATTTAGTAAGCCAGAAAAATAGCCTAATATGAATGAGCCTATTTTTTAAGATCGTTATCAGAGAGGGTAAGAATTAACTAATGTTATAAAAGAGTTCTGTTTTTATGACGTATTTACTGGCGATAGGATTTAATAGTTACCTCAACATTTGACATAAGACGAAAATTCTTTTTAAAGGATTCGAGGCGTTATTGTGGCGCCATCTATTGTTCTTTATAAGAACAAATAGGATAAATAATTTGCTTGTAAATGTACTCTAAATGTTTTAAATTAATTCTAAATTTTATTAATATTTTATATTCGTAAATTATTCACCACTAAGCATAGTTTTTTTTAATTGCTAAATATTTTTGAATCTTTTCTCTACAACTAATATGTTTTATTTGTCCCTTTTTTATTTATTATCTTGTTAAATAATATCCAAATTTTAAAATAATTTTATCTTTAATAATAATTTAAAAATTACCTTATCTAAAATTAAATTACATCTTATTTGATGGATTATAACAATTCTTTATTTCTCATTTATTATTTGAACTGAATTTTTTAAGAACATTTTTTTTCTGCAAAAAATCTACAACTCTGTAAAATTCTCAAGAATAAGATTTGTTAAATAATAATTAAAAACATAATTATGACATTTATCCATTATTTATTTATACATAATTATTCTTTATTCTCCTTATGCCTGACATATTGGGGGTTTTTTATGCTACATTTTGTATTTTTTTCTAAAGTTGGATACATATAATTTTAGATTTCTTCAATCAATTTTTAATATTTGATTTTAATTCTAATTTTCTTCTTTTAAATACATCAATAAATTAGTTTCGTATTGAATTTCCAATATCATACAAAATGATTGACTTTAACTCAATTGCAGTACACATCATGAGATTTTATTTTATATCATTCACAAGATCTTTAAATAATATAAAATTAATTAATATATGCTTTGACATATGAAGAAAAATTGTTAATGTCAAAATATACTGCTACGAACACTATTAGAGAGTGAAAGCTACTACAAAAATGTAAATTGCCCTGCTACGAAATTACTGAAAGCTGCTATAAAAATGCAATTTGCCCTGCTACGAAGCTGCTACAAAAATAATTTTTTAGTTTTCACCCCTGCAAAAGAATAACATATCTGGTATCCTTTGTAGACAATTTGCATCTTTTTTACTTAATATAACCAAAGCTCTCATTTTCTTATTTATTAATCATAAAATTTTTTTTTTTTAATTCAGGAGCATTTTTGAAGTAATAACATACAAAATAATAATAAGATATATTCATGATTAAAAGAAGTATATCTCTAAAGAAGTATAAGTATAAAATACAATTCAAATGCAATAAAAGTTTCATTTATGATAACAAGAATCTGTTTTGAATGTTTGGACCTGTTGAGGTTCGAATCCTGAAGGTGGCATGGATGTTTGTTAGTGGTTCGGAATCCACGTTAAACTGTAGGTCCCTGTCTATTTAGCCTAAAGTGTGCACAAGATGACAGTAGAGCGACTAACCAAGGTTGTAGGATAGCAAGCCTCCCATAGTGAATATTGGATAATTTCAAGTCTACTACAATTCCGCCATATTCGCTACAAACGATGAAAGTCAAAATGTCCATCTCTTAGGAAAAAATACTAATCAGCATTAAAAAAAAAAAAATGATGTTGTAAAGTATAATCCCTGGATTGTAGGCAGGAAAATACAATAATGATTCTAAGCAAGAATTTATTAAAGTTATTTCAAGTAAGGTAATTAATTAGGTTTTATAAATTTGTAAATGATATCATATATAAAAATGCCATATATTGTAGCATTTTTCCCACGGAACAGTTGTGACATTTCATTTCCAAGAGAGAGGAATGTATATTCTTTAACAAATAAATAATAATCTATTACTCAAATTTCACAGCAGATAAGCACTATTGCGGATAGTTATATTACATGCAATTAATGTTTTGTACTAATGAGAACAACCTGTCGTTGAAATCTGATAGCAAATATTCAGTGTCATGGGCCTGAATGGCGGAGTGGCTAGCGTTCTGGCACTCGGTACCACAGGTTTTGGGTGCGAGTCCCGGCGGTGACATGGATGTTTGTAGTGGTTCGAAATCCACTTTAAACCGTAGGTACCGGTCCTAATAGGATCGTAGAGCTCTGCGGGGGGCATTGTTACTGCGCGTCCGTGGCTTATCTTCAAATTACACGCGCCCCTGGGTAATGCAAAGTGAGTAACGTCTGTGCAGCACTTGCCTTAAGGCATCCAAGACCAAGCTGTCTAAGTGTTTGCCAGCTGCATTAGAAAGAGAAAAAATATTCAGTGTCATGGATAAGGAGACCTCACGAAATTCGTGATTGTCTGTTCGACTTTCAGATATCGAAACAATTACAGATGGAATATGGACTACACCATGAGTTGTTGCATTGGGATTGGTGATAGACCATGGGCTGAAAGTGTCGACTACAATTAGAAGTGGTGGAAGTCTCGACGGATTTTCTTAAAGGGAGGATTTTGGAGAAGAAGTGTGTTCTGCGATGAGGCCACAAGAAGTGTGGTCTTTTTCTCTGAAGTGACTGAACAGGGCAGACATTCCTCTTGTTTACAAAGTGAGCCCCTTGTGGTTTCGTGTATCACGCCATGTGATAATTAAGGTCTGCCGCAGACCACGTGTTTTAAATTCATCGTAGAATCAAGAACTCTGAAAATCTCAGTCCTTGGAGTGTACTGCACTTGTGAATTAAATTTAAAACGTAAATTTTAATTTTTTTTTTTTTTTTTTTTTTGTAAATAATTTTGTGTTAACACAGAGTTTTGAATATATATATATATATATATATATACACTAATGTCCAAAAGTTAAGCATAATTGATAATTATGTGAATAAAGAAGGAACTGTAAATCAGAATGGCGGGAAACGTGAGTGTAAATGGTTATAAAATAATGCAAATTAAAAAGAAAGATAATAATTAATTTTATTAGCCAAAGCAGCAGTTTGAAAGAAAACTGAGCATAGCAAGGGTTCACACTTTAAAGAAAAATGAAAGAAAACATTAAATAAAATATTGATGCTGCAGTTGAATAAGGCGTGTGGTCACCTCTGACAGCCAGGCACGCTGCACAGCGATTTACCATACTTGCTATGAGATGATATATGAGTTGTGGGCTCAAACGGTTCCAAGCTTTTTGGAGAGCTCTCTTCAGTTCTGTAACGGAGCTTGGTGGGTGCGAAAGGGCTGCAATTTGTCTCCCGAGCATATTCCATACATGCTCGATAGGATTTAAATCAGGGGAGTTCGCAGGCCACGACATGCGCTGGATGTTTTCCGTTTCAAGGAAGTCATCAATCAGCACCGATCGGTGACATGGTGCATTATCATCCATGAATATGAAGTCAGGACCGACAGCACCTCAAAACAAGCGAACATAATGCTCGAGAACTTCGTCTCTGTATCTTTGACCTGTCACAGACCCCGTGTCAAAGAAATGGAGGTCTGTGCGGCCGTCCATAATGATGCCTGCCCATACCATTACTCCCTTGATGGAAAATGATGTCTTTCCGTTATGTTTCTTGGTTCAAAACGTGTTCCACGTTCTCTCCATATCGTTACGCGACGAGAATCAGTACTCAGACTAAACCGGGACTCATCACTGAACATCACATTGGCCCACTCTCCCACACTCCAATGTTGATGTTTCAAACTCCAGTTCAAACGAGCGCGTTTATGCGCAAACGTGAGGGGATTTCAAACTGCTGATTTTCTGGCATGCAGGCCAGCATGATTGAGTCTCCTGTAAACAGTTTGTCTCGAAATTCGTATTCCTGTGGTGACTGTGAGCGCCGAACCCAGTGCTCTGGCAGTACTGCCCTCTGACGTCGCGCACTTATTACCAGATATCGATCTTGGCTAGGGGTTGTGACTCTTGGTCGACCTGATACTGGTTGTCGGGTAACATCTCCTTTCTTTAAAACCTCTGCCACAGTCTTGAGATCACAGACTGGTCCACATTCAAAATTCGAGACACTTCGGTTTGTGATCGTCCGGATTCCGGTATTCCAACGATTCTTCCTTTCGCAAACATGTCCAATTGGCGTCTTTGTGCCATCATTCACCTTGTTTGATGGTTAACAACGTTCCTTCGCACAGCAGTTGCACGAAACTTGTCTGAACTGCCTATGCTGCGTAAATAGGTTTCTCTGCGTTCCGACATGCGCAGGTGTTTCGCGCAGGACGTAGTCGACTGAAAAGTTTTGCATAAACCCAATGTTTCTTCTTCACACAATTAATATCCGCAAGAAATTTGGAATAATTTTACGAATATTTACTCCATGTTTTTCGCATTTTACGATTTATGCTTAACTTTTGGACACCAGTGTATATACGGGTCATGCCATTTCGGAAATCGTTAGGAATTCAACATTTCCAGATCCACTGTGTCGAGAGTATGAAATTTCAGGCATAACATCCCACCATGGACAGCGCAGTGGTCGACCGCCTCACTTAACGACCGAGACCGGCGACATCTGCAAAGAGTCGTAAATTCTAACAGACAAGAACACTTCTCCTCGCGTCAAATAACCGCAGAAATCAATGTGGACGTACAAGGGGACTTGTCTGTTAGAACTGTGCGGAGAAATTTGGCTTTCTTGGGCTATTCCAGCAGAAGACCGACTCGAGTGCCTTTACTGACAGAACGACATCGCTTGCAGCGACCTCTCGTGGGCACGTGAGCATATCGGTTGGTCCCTAGATGAATGGAAAACCGTGGCCTGGTCCGATGAGTCACGATTTCAGTTGGTAAGAGCTGATGGTAGGGTTCGAGTGTGGCGCAGACCCCACGAAGCCATGGACCCAAACTGTCAGCAAGGCACTGTTCGCTGGTGGTGGCTCCGTAATGGTGTGGGCTGTTTTTTCATGGCATGGACTTGGTCCTCTGGTGCGACTGATCGAACATTGACTGGAAATGCTTATGTTCAGCTACTGAGATCACTTAGCCCATTCATGGACTTCATTTACCCAAACAACGATGGGATTTTATGGATGACAATGCGCCATGTCACCGGGCCACAACTGTTCGCGATTGGTTTGAAGAACATTCTTTACAATTCCAAACGAATGATCTGGCCATCTAGATCGCCCGACATGAATCCCATCGAGCATTTATGGGACATCATCGAGAGGTCTGTTCGTGCCCAAAATCCTGCACCATCAACGCTTTCACAATTATGGACGTCTATCGAGACAGCATGGCTCAATATTCCTGCAGAAGACTTCCAACGACTTGTTGAGTCCATGCCACGTCGAGTTGCTGCACTTCGCCGGGCGAAAGGAGGGCCGACACGATATTAAGAGGTATCCCATGACTTTTGTCACTTCAGTGTA